>JBBPCS010001899.1:0-14331 GCA_037974645.1 Hollardia meadi
ACTAAACTGGGTATTGGTATCAAAGTCAAAATTTGGGTGTCCTGACAACATTACTGTTAAGTATAATGGCAGTCCAGCCATATACTAGGTTTCACCTAGTCTTGTTGAGTTTTTACGTTTGTAGGTGAGTTAGTCACATCGAAAAATTAGTAACAGTATAATTCAAGGCTTCCACAGTTCCTTACTGTCGTTATGGCTACAGTTATTGTTCTTGGCTATCATGACATTAGCAAGGGAAATTGACTCAGTTTAGCTGTTTGAAAATGAGTGGAACCGTGGGGCATTAAAGCGACCTTTGCCTGTCTGTCTCTGCCACTGACATAAATAAAGATGGATGGCACGTCTCCACTTCCTCCCACTGTACAAAACTGAAGCCAAAAATATCCCGGATCAGGCTCTGCCATGTTGCACTGGTGACTTTATTTGGAGCCAGAGTCTGTGCAGTAGTGATCGAGCGGCGGAGTCGTGGTATTGAGTTCCCGCCCATACACCCACCCACCCAATCGCGAGCAGGGCTCAGCTGTCAATCATGATGTTTTTATAACATTAAATAACTAATTAAAACCAAACTGATCAGAAAATAGAACACCTGAACATACATTAGCATGTATAAGAATTACTGTACCTAAAACTACAGGAACCATCTTAAAAAATGACCTTATATTTTGGCCCATGTCCTACTTGATATCATTGCCAACGATGACAATGCACATTATCCATAAGTGCAATAAAAGGGAGACGGTATGATCAATTTATCAAACAGTTGAACAAGCAGAACATTAACTTGCAGAAATGTTTTTCTGGTACTCTGCTGGAAGTAACTTGTTGCCCTTCGTAATCCACACCAGGTTGTTTTACACAGCCACAAGTTATGCTATAGTGCGGAAAGTGAACTTTTGTTATCATCCAAAGATGAGGAAATTGTTGATAAAGGGCGAAACTTGCTAATTATATGGAAGTGGTTTGGATTTCTCAAAAGCAATGAGGCACAGATTAAGACGGTCTGCAAAATATGCCATGCCAACAAATATTTTCCATCACCTGAAAAGGTACAATTCCAGTGACAATACCATTATTTTAATAAGTTACAAGGCAAACCAAATTGTGTTTCTTTGTTCAGGCAAATAAAGCCTGTTTATTCAGATGTTATTCAATATAGTCTTTCATTACAAAATATATTCTAAACCAAGCCATGTTGGCAAAGTTAAATTATTATATTTTTATTCTTAAATTTAACTACATAGCCCTCTGGTTTCTTAAAACATTATCAGGATACTCTTCAAACTGGCAGCATTATCAAATTAAAAATCATGATGAATTGATAGGGATCATATAATTTGGCATATCGCCCAGCCCTATGTGCAATATATTTATTTACTTTATTTGTTTATTTGACAGGGACGGCGCACAGCTTCTTAGCTCTACCAGCTTTAGCTATAAGGTAATTTACATCTGTAGTTCCTGTATATAATAATAATAATAATAATAATAATAATAATAATGACTTTGATTTATATATCGCCTTTCAGGGTACCCAAGGCCTCTTTACAAAAAACACAAAACCCCCAATTAGACCAATAATAAAATGAAACAAAACAAGAACAGAAAAATAATAATAGCAATGATTGCCGGAGAGGTGTGAGGTTAGAGTCCATAAGCTATGGTGAACAAGTGGGTCTTCAGGAGGTTTTTGTAGGTGTCCAGAGATGGGGCATTGTGGATGTCTGATGGGAGAGAGTTCCAGAGGGTGGGGGCCACCACGCTGAATGCTCTGTCACCAAAAGTTCGCAGGCTGGTGTGGGGGATGGAGAGCAGACCTGAGTCTGAGGACCACAGGTGGGTTATATGGGCGGAGGAGGTCAGACAGGTACTGGGGGACAAGACAATATATACTGTAACTGGTGAATCCCTGCTGTGATTAAATGCACTTATCTATCCCAAACAACAACACCAGACCATTGGGACTCTTTGTAGAGAGAGAGAACATATTTAAGTGATTCCATGATAACAGCTGATGCCGGAGAGCACTGTGAGCCCTAAGAACTGCCAATAAAAGAAGGATGAGTCTGGTAATTAAAACTATTCTCCATGTCCTGCCTAAATGTCACAGAGAACATGAATACCACCATATTCCCACTGAGCAAAGGTAGCTGGCTTACCTCCAATAAGCACACAGTTGGTGTTAAAAAAAGAGTTGCAGCGCCATATGCACTGAATGAAAGCAGGATTTCTGTGCCAGATGCCAGACATACAGCAGAGGGGAAATAGGACATGTAACTGAGGCTGTTTAATAAAGATATTTGCATATGTGTCATCCTGTAGACCCCAGGTTGCAACTAATTCCCCTTCTCAATCTTGGCAGACAACTTCATTAGGATCAATCCAAGTAAGCACTGGCTTCATTATAATGTAGGGAAATGTAGTTAGTCTGGCAGAGCTAAGCCACCCCTGAACTTCTCCCAGTGGACAGTGTAGACTTCTATACAGTATGTGGTCTCTTTGCTTTTAGAATGTACATATTTTGAAAATGCTGAGAAGAAGAAACAAAGTTTTCATTTCATTAAGACGTATTGTTCAGTGCTTCATTACAATTTTAGTATGTGTGTCCATGCAGTTGAGAAATGCCAAGTTTAAGATGCTTCATTTATTAGATAATCTTATTATCTGAAATCAACTTTTTTTTAAAGCAAATATATGGAAACCTTCAGCATATAATGTTGGCTCTGATTTTAGAAAATTGTTAAAATTAAGTGAGCTAAAGCCTAAAGGGCCAAAGCAAATAGCTGCAGAGTTAAGGGACAACCTTGGTGAAATAACCCAAAGGCACCAAACAAAGAAGAGATCATTGTACCTGCTGGAGTCACGATCAGTGGGATAGAATAAAGCAGTTTTATCAGAAAAACGGTCACTTCTTCAAACCCTAAATCTCACCACATACATTTTTCAAAGGCTTTCATAGATCAAGGTGTTGGACAGCAGCTGGGAGGTGAATGAAATCTCTATAAAGAGATATATGCATATTAATGCAGAATCTGTAGGCGAGGGACAAGATTTTGGTATCGGAAGCATTCTGGGTTCCATTTGTATTCCGATTAGTATCATCCACGTTTGAGCGGGCTAGACAGTCAGTGTAGAACGTGAAAGAGGAACATAGAGGCCGAATGCAATCTCAGAACCCACTGGTGAGCATCTGACAATGATTTAGCTTTTTATTAGCTTTTTAAATAAAATGTATTTGTTTATAGAGATGAGCTGACATGACATCTCACTTCTCCAGTTCCTAATTGGATTGTAAACGATGACCACTGCACAGAAGAAGACGTCTTGTCATGGATATCCACTTGCTACACCAGAAGCCCAGAAACATTGGCCATTGCTCCCAGAGGCTAAATCCTCATCAGACAACAGCCAGTGGGTTCCAAGATTGATATATACTGTATGTAGCCATAGATACAGTATAGCTATAGTACATCTATAGCTGTTGCTATAAATATAAGTGTTTGGTTATAACCAAAGCTGCAATCAAGTCAATGTAAAAGCAAGTCTAACTGTTAGAGGTACCCTGAAGATGCAATTCCACCTTCTTTCAAACTAGTTAAATATTGCAGTGTTCACTCCGGTTCTCCAGCTTTCATGAGAATTTGATTCCAGGCTTCAGGTAATCAGGTTGCAGTGATTTTTAGGAAAAACACAAATGTTAACATAAATACGAAATTTAACTTTACAAATGCAAAACCAAAAATTTACGTTTTGATTGATTTAGACAATGCACATGCTATATGAGGCAGGATGAAAATGTTTTTTTGTATTAAGAGTAAGTATAATTTGTTGTTGTCTACCTTTATCCGCATCATATATTATAATAATAATCCGCTCTCATATCCAGGTAATCTTAAGTGGCTGACTAATTACAGTGCAAGATTAAATAGACATTTTTATAAATGCAGAAATTGGAGTCTTTTGTCATGTATATCCTGCCGGTATCATTAGCGCCCTGCAGCAGGATGTTTAATCGGATGCGATGACAGAGGTATTTTGTAGCTGTCCAATATTTCCAGTTGATGGATTATTTGAATTCAAACAGTGTCAGATATCGTCCGCTCTGCTTATCAGGGGGAGTGACATGGATGAGCCCTGTAAACAAACTGATTGACCAATTTAAACAGTCATCCCTCCAATCAGAAGAGTTTCAGCCTCCTCATTAATGGCTCTGATTCACCACATCTAAGAAGCTCTTGCTGCTATTTTTTGGCGGTAAATCCGCTCAGAGCATGGCTGTCATTACTTCTGTGCATTTTGTTTCACATCTCCATTTCAGTTTGCATAGCCCAACACCTCAGGCAAGCCTGGCAGCCTGTCAAGCAACACAATCAGGCCCATAAAATGTCATTTTGATATTTAAGATCTGTCTGGTTCACACTAACACGCCCCCTTTATCTTTTTATCCGTCCGTCTTTAATAGGTCAACCTGGTTTTGGATGACGGCCGGTCTCTGGGTCTGATGATCCGGGGGGGAGCAGAATATGCTTTGGGTATTTACATCACCGGAGTGGACCAGGGCTCAGCAGCAGAGTGTGGAGGACTCAAGGTATCACTTTAGTCTATCTTTCACTCGCTGTCTAACACCTACTCCTCACACAGTTTTGGTGACTAATGCACATGTTGGTATAGCTAAGGTTGGGTGTAACGTGTTACAAAGTAACGCATTCGAGTACTCAGATTACTTTCTTGTTGTAGTAACGTAATGCATTTGTTTTGCAATTCAAGTAATCAGTTATTTAGTTACGTCTTCAAATGGACAATCCGTTTTTTTGGTTTTTTTTAAATAGCGCATTTCCCTGTGTATTTTATTGCCATTAATTGAATGTTGAAACATGATGTACTGTAGGCTGTAAGAGCCTGTGTTTTATTGTTTTCATAGAGGCTGGCATACTGTGTCTATATGCCTTTTCTGAGATCGCTGATGGATCGTTACAGCATGTAGATCTGGTATATTGTTACATCTAACTCAGTGAATTAAGGATCTATTTCAACCAAGTTGCAGAGTTAATGATTGTTGGAAAGACAGAAAGAAGAAGACAAGGAAGACAAACCAAGACTGTTTTGGTGAGTTTTATTTTGTTTATGACTCTTTTGAAGTGTGTTTTACGATGTGTTAACAAGGCAGTTAAGATCGTCTTAGTTTGGTGTAAGAGAGAAACTTCAGAATTCAGAAGGTGTACGGGTGTGTTTAAGGAATAAGGAATATAGGTAGAAGATTATACTTCTTTCTACTACTTTCTTGACATTTTTGAGTTTATTTTTTGATTTATTAGACTATGTATGAAGGTGATTGCCACTGGAACACATCCCCAAGCTGAAACTACATCGTAAAATGGTTGACGTAAAGTGGTTCACATTTTTGGTACAAAAAGTACTCTAATGAGTAACTTTAGTCAGTAGGTAATGCTGTAACGTAACAAGTTGCTTTTTAATGGCTGTAATCTAGTAACGTAGAGTTATTTTTAAACTTGGCACTACCCAACACTACTGTTTCTTGAAATCTTTGATTGAAGTTTGTGAATTTGAGAAAAAAAAATCAAGGCCTTGAAAATTTCTAAAAATAGACATAAATACATTAAAAGTGCTTTAATTAATATATTTTTTGCCAGAATAGAAATCAAAGTTCCTTTTGATATATTTTTTTTCTTAATGTTAGTAAATAGGCTACATTCTACTGTCTGCGTCTTCCATAGCTGCGTGATTATTTCACGTGCCACCTGCTTTGAGAAAGTGCGATGGTCACGTGTGCGTGATTGATTAAAATCAACACAACAACAGCAAGGAAGTGAACATAGATAACATCAAGTGAACCTTCAGCTATGCCTGGACTCGTGGCTCACCAGAGACGTTTATGAAGACTGGCTCATGTGTAACAGCACAATTGAGAAGTGTTCACATATTCAAGTATCAGAGACACACAGAGTCAAGTTTAGGAAAAGGAAACATGTGAGGTTAAGTGTATGGTCCAACCAACACACAAACAACCCAAATAACACTAGCACTTTCTTATCAACCACCTCAAACACCCAAGACGCCACTGAGCAACACCCTACAGAATACACTTCAAACACTACCAAATACCTCTAACACTGTAGCAGCCACCACAAACTCCTTGGCCACCACTCACTCATGCTCCTAGTACAATCTTTGCAACCACAAAATAACATGAATCAATTAAACTTTGTTTAAAAAATGTCATTAAAATTATTAAATACATCGAAGATGATGTCTTTGTCTTGTTTTGAACAAAAGTCCAAAACCCAAAGATATTCAGTATAGAGCCGTGAAAACAACTAATGTTCAAATTTGGAACAAGAACAGAAGCTGCAGCCAGTTTTGCTTAAAAAAATGACTTAAAAGAAATAAATGATAATCAAAATGATTGATTTTCTATCAAGCAACTAACCAATCAATATAAACAAATCTAAACTAATCTAAAAATTTAGCTCTACTCCTGAAGAAGTACTTCTTTAAACAAATTAATAGCAAATAATTAACAATAAGAAAGGGAATTTTGCTCATGCACACTTAAGTTATTTTCAGAAAACAACCTTTGTAGTTATTCTCTCTCAAACTGCTTCTCTTCTTCTTCATCACCATATGGGCTATTAAAATAATTGCTGTTTGACCAAATTAAATAGTAACATGGTATTTGTTGGATACCATGTTGTCCTGAAAAATAAGCAGTGTTATAGCAAAACTAAGACTTGTGCATTTAAAGGTTTTACCATTTGAACATCTCTTAATAATGGTAGTATTCCCTGTGAGAGGCAGCAGCTGGAAGTTAGTCAGACTTGAGGGTGCTAAGAGAAACTGTGAGGTGCTGCAGTCCCCTCAGCACCTTTAGTCCAGCATCCATGAACATATCTGACATATAGTCGTTTTTTTCAAATAAAAGACAGATGTACTGTAGCAGATAAACTGTGTACACACTCATCTTTTCGTGTTCAGGTAGTAAACTTATCCGCCCTTAGAGTGCACAGCTTTGATTGTTTGCTTACAGATGTCTGTTTGTCATGGTGACATGGCAACAGAGAGAGAGAGAGTGAGGATGGATGTCTCCTCCCCTGAGCCCTTCATCTTATGCCTGTTAGTGATCAGCCTGTCAACCAGCCAATTACACAGACACCTATTAGAGGGCCCACATAGGAGCACACACTCACAGCATAGCAGCGTGATGTGGAGTGTTGTTAGCTACTAGAAAGAGGTAAGAACTACTTAATGCTGCTTCTGGTGCTGTGCTTTCATGTGCATTTTGAAGAATGTGTTCTGGAAACTGTCACACCTTTTCTGCCCCAATGCCCCAATGGATTTGCTGCTTGGGCGCCATATTTGTTTTGGACACATGATGTGAACAGTAGCTATGTAAATTAATAGTTATAACTACAAAAAAAAACCCAAAAACAAACAAGTAAGAAAAGACCCCAGCAATATGGAGAGAAGCCATGCAAAGGTTCTCATTTAATCAATGCATAAACCCTGAAATTTATAACATAAAAAGGTCACTCATTTTTTCTGCATCTTTGAAAGTGAAGAACGTTAATGCCATTCATGAAGATGTCAGGCCTCTCAACCAACATCAATGAAATAGTTCACTTCTCTATATCTCTATAGAAAGGAACGCTGAGGTGAAGCACTCTGGGTGCCACTTGATTGTTAGATTAAAAATACAATAGCTATATACTATTAACTTTAACCCTCAGATTTTTTTTTCCCTTTAATTTTTTATTTTATTTGCACACTAACAGTAACAACACTAATAACGCAGTCTCTGGCTCCAAATAACGTCACCAGTGCAAGATGGCAGCACTCATATCCGGGATATTTTGGCTTCATGTTTGTAGAGTGGGAGGAAGTGGAGATGCGTCGTCCATCTTAATTTATGTCAATGAAGTGGACAAACTAAGTCGAATCCAATGAAGTTCCAGTCTTGAAGCTACCAGTTAATGGGGAATCCGGAGAGCAGAAACAACAATTTACCGAGCTGTATGATAAAATTAAATAACCATTTTAAAAAAATGTTTTGATTATTAAAGTGATATCACTGTTGATATATTCCTGCCTTTTTGTCAGCGTTTCTTTATTGGTGCTGGCAAATGTTAATGTTTGGATGACAAGCCTCCTGCTGTCTCCAGAGACCAGAGTTGAGCTCTCTGCAGGGAGGAAAGCTGCACTGCTGTCAGATGAGACACTTCCACCACTACAAGGACATCAGGTTGTAATGGGGTGATCCATAGTGTTTGCTCATTTTTAACTTGTGTACAGAAAGATCCCCGCATGACTGTTAAAAGGTGTCCAACACTTTCCTTAACATCAGCCTAAAGCTGCAGCACCAGATGGTTGAGCCTGCAACCACACTACCTACTTGAATCTTGATGAATAAGACAATATATACTTTACTTTCCCTAAGGAAAGTCCTCCTAATCCTAATTAGACCTTTACTGATCCTTTTTGGCACAGCGAGTAATTACTTTCAGAATAAGCTAGGCTAACACTACTCCATCACATCAGGCTCATGGATGTCTGGACATACTGGTAATTTAAAAAAAAAACAACCAAAACTTCGACCATGAGACATTTGATAACTCTAAGAGGACAGGTGATAAAGTGAAGCTGAAAACAAGTGCTGAAATGATCAGTCAATGAATCAATTAATAAAATTAAAAGATGAACATGGTTAGTTGCATCCTTCCCTGTGTGTGTTTGTGTGTGTCAGTTCACACTTAGACAGATAGCGAACACGCTTGTACAGAGAGTTGGACGCAGAAGTACTAAATCTTTACTGTATTTCCTTCTTCTCCGATACAGGGATTTTGTAAAACTGAAATAACAAAGAAAATTACATAAATAAAACAAGTATTAGCTGCTCACATGTCAGGCCATGCCTGATTTCAGCTCAGGAAAAGAAAACAACACCTCTGACCATGTCATGTGACTCTGCTGACCAATTAAAGGGTATTTTATGTAACTGAGTGCAACAGCTTAAACAGCCACCAGGGGCATATAATCGCACAAACTAAACAGCATATCATCATACATAACATGTATCATAAAATTAAAAAATTAGATTAAAATGATAAACTGAACTAGCGTTTTGAATTTTCATGATTTAGCCGGCATACTTTTGGCAATTACGGTATATACTGTATTTATGAACAACATTACTGGTTAGATTATTCGGTGATTGGGAAAGTCTGCCCCCCTTTTATCAGTAGGCCTGTTGTTTTTGTTGTCTTGTTTTTAATGTTCCCTCTCATCCTGTTAGCTCTGAGTTTATCACCCCCTATTCTTTATGACCCATCCTTTTACATTTTAGACTAAAACTTAAACATCTTTCAGGACCATTTCTGAGTGGGTATAAAAGTTGTAGATAACAGCAAGCCCTTAAATGTAAAAGTGTTTTAATAAAACATCATATAAAGACATTAAGTAACTGATCAGCAGGATCAAGGTGAGCCAGTACTATTATATAATAATTACCACAGAATCAATAAATGTGTTGTATTCAACTGTAACATAAACTACTTTTTTCCTATTCTAAGTTAACTTTTTTTCCCCAATCGCAAAAAGAGTTGAGCTGTTGACACTGAATTTAAATGCCCGTTAAGAGATAACTCAGAGGAATCCATTGTACATGCTAAATAGTTTCACAAACATCCTTAGGGTACAGACTCGTACTAGCTAAAGATAGCTCTTATTGTCAGTGCGCAGTAGGAGAATATGCTTCCTCATCACTGTACACAACACTGATGCTTACGCTCCAGCTCCCTTCCCTGCAGCAGAGTGTCTTTACTGTCTGTATCCATACGTTGGTTTTCATCTGGACTGTATGACTGTGATGGATGGCTTGTATCGCCCTCCAGGGTTCTACCATCATCACACCACCAAGATGTGTCTTCCTTGCCCTTTAGTTGTAGAGAAAATGAAATGAAAATGAAAATGAATCCTTGTTGTTAAATTTTGGTCCACATGCATGTGTGTGAGTGTAAACGCATCAGTTTGGATGACTTCCATGAAGACTTTGTCGAGTCATTAACTCCCCCGATACTGCATCTCAACTCTTGCTGCAAAAAGAAGGAGAAAGGTCAGCCCTGCCCAGTGCACTTCTGTTGACATCTGCCTGACTTGTTTTGATTTAATTAAAACCGAGGGGAAAAGGTCATGTCGACTGTGATGTCAACACATGAAGGGAACCAGACAGGACACTGGACAATTCTCAAATTTTGTAGGATGTATTTAACTGCTGCTTCCATTTTTTATAGGTTCATTAAGTGTATGTTAAACTGAAGTCTGCAAGTTCTAATCAATGTTTTTAGCCTCAATTCTTCCTTTTTTTCTTTAATTTAATCCAAACACTCACACACAAACTGTGTATACACATGGGCTATGTCTAACTGAATAAAGAGAGTGCCAAACACGTAGATGGATTAGGGCCAAATATTTTCAATTTGCACAGAGGTGATTTTCCATCCACTGTGATTGCAGAGCAATCCTGCTGAAAGAGCACAAAACAAATCTACTAGGCAAGCAACAAGGTTCAAGCGTGTGTGTGTGTGTGTGTGTGTATGTGTGTGTGTGTGTGTGTGTGTGTGTGTGTGTGTGTGTGTGTGTGTGTGTCTTTCTAACAAGAATACATAACTCAAACTGTTTTGTGTCCATTTAGACAAGGAAGACATGTTATTGCAACATAAGGAATTTTAACATTTAGTTGCCGACTTTGCAAAAGTTTAGTCCTTGTGTGACCACTGATTCCCCTGAGTTTTTGGCTCAGTGTCAGGATAATGAAACTAAATTGAAATCTCAAGCCGCCTTCTTAAATTGAACACTCAGATGACATAATGCTTAAGGCTCTTCAGGTTTTGATTTCAGGCCCCATCTTTTTTTCTATTTAATTTTTTACTTCCCCTATATTATGCATACTTTCAGTTTCGCCACTATGTCACTGACACAATATAGCCTACCCACCCCCCAGAAAATTTAACCAATAGTTGTTAAGAAGCCCTTGATTTTATTAAGTTCAAAATGATGTTGTCGCAAACATGCTAAAGATCTTCAACTTAAATATTTCTACAGCAGACCAGCACATCACAATTACTGGCTGTGCAAGGGGAATTCTATTTAATTTCTATTTAATGGTCTAATGCTACTTGGTGATTCAAAAGAAACTTTGGACTCTTTAAGTTAATAAGATGTCAGAGGCAGAAGACTCATATTTGATGCTGACGAGCCTTTGATGTTGAAGAGAGTTGTTCACTTTTTTTCTCAGTCAAAAAGCATTTCCATACTCAGCCACAGCTTGTTAAGCCACTGAAAGGTTCAGGAGAAAATTCAGTTTGATTCACTTTACTTCAAGTTCATAGAAAAAGATAAAAGGTATGAAATAGAATCTGAAATAGAAGCTTCTGGGCTATCCTGGTGTCTGTGCCATGATAGGTTTGAAATTCACCTGGATACTTTTGTTGCTTTGTTACATTTCCTCTCGCCCCTCTTTACTGCTTCTTTTCACTGTAAGACATCTAATAAAACAGAAATACCCCAAAAGTAATCTTTTAAAGAACATCTCTTCAGAAATGGTATTGAGTGTCGGGACATGGCGCTAACCCCACATCTTTTCTCGCGAGTCTAGGACTGAATCTCTTTTTAGTGAGGAAATATACCAGCACTGCACTTCTGAGCTCCCACCAAGGGTAGTCAGTAATCCAATCTAAAAATTACAGGGATAAAATGAAAAGTTACATGATGCTGACCAACGAGGAGACATTAAATGCAACTCTTCTGTATATAATAATATTGTGATATCCCATCATCATCTCCCATGTATGACTGTATTCAAAATTAAAGTGACACTTCACCCCAAAATTAAAAATACATATTTTACTTTATATAATCTAAAATATATATAAATATAAATTACATGTTTTTTCTTCTACCTTTGGTACCATTTATCCAGCTAGATGGTTTTGGTGTGAGTCGCTGAGATATCGGCTGTAGAGACATCTGCCATCTCTCAAATGTAATGGAACTAAATAGCACTTTGCTTGCTCTGGTCATAGTGCGAAAAAAAAACCCAACTCAACAGTAATGTCTCTGTCCAGAATTCATGACCCAGTTACACAGACCTTGAGCAGTTTCATGTAGGAACCATTTTCCTTCTAGTGAACTAGACTGTATCTCCGCACAGAAAGAAATGTGCATCTACTCTTGGATGAGAGACTTGTCCTTGTCTACTCTCATCCATGGATAGATGCACGCTTACGTCTGTGTGGGCGGCACAGTGGTGCATGGTGGAGGCACGGTGGTGCAGTGTTTAGCACTGTCGCCTCACAGCAAGAAGAACCTGGGTTCGATTCTCAGCCAGGGCCTTTCTGTGTGGAGTTTGCATGTTCTCCCCGTGTCTGCGTGGGTTCCCTCCGGGTACTCCGTCTTCCTCCCACATTCAAAGACATGCAGGCTAGGTTAATTGGTGACTCTAAATTGCCCGTAGGTGTGAGATTGTGGTTGTTTGTCTTTATATGTCAGCCCTGGGTGTACCCCGCCTCTCGCCTAATGGGATAGGCTCCAGCCCCCCGCATAGGATAAGCGGTGATAGATAATGGATGGATGGATTATTTGTACTTGATTACTGTGTAATACGGAAAGAAAATAGTTCACCACAAGTGAAGTGCCATCTAGTTCCATTATATTGTGAGAGAAGGCAGACATCTCTACAGCCGATATCCAGTTCACCCAAAAAATTTTGATTTTTGGGTGAACTGTTCCTTTGAAGCTATTTTTTTTCTTTAGTTGTTTGTAAAGTCATTTAAACTTGTGCTCCTCTAATCTTGACGCTTAAACCTGTCTTTATTCCAAACAAATTGAAAAATGTCTTTTAGGCCCCTAATCTTTAAACCTGGAATCATTTTGGCCACTTGGAGACAGTCACTTATTTACACATGCAGTGGAGCGACATTATAGCCCCTTTTACACAGCCTGTTCAAGGCAGGATTGTTGTGCCTCTGTTGTGCCTCGCTGGTCTGTATAAATGTTCCAGAGGCAGAATGAGGGGGTTAATGTATTTCCGCCTGTGAGTCAGCAGTGACTGTCAGTCACACTAGATGCTGATGATGCTGTGTTAACACGTCACGCCTCTTTTGAATGGTTTGCTGTCTTAAATCACATACTGATGCGGCATTCAGTGTAAATAAACGAAAGTGGCATAGAGAAGGGTCTTCGTTGCAGCTGTATTGCACAATCTCGGTGTGAAAAAGGCTTAAAAATCAATTGGAGTTGTGTTATGAATATACTCACTTTTAGCTCTGTTTTTGGTCTCAGCTCCTGAGTGAAATATCTGGATGCTGCACTATGTTCCAATGTTAATCACTAACTTTGTCTGTCTGCTGCTTGGTGCTGAGTAGGTAGTGTATTGTGGGATTTTAGAGCATTATGAGAGTAGAGAGAGAGAACTAAAACAGTAAAGTTGTGACCGGACAGCTAAACAATGAGCTGAAACTATAAAACTCTGTAAAGCCCGGGGGAGCTGCAGGTTCGGCTTGTTCACAGATTGTTTTAACATTGTCATTTGAATCATTGTTATTTTGAAATTATTGATTATCGTTGGTTTAATGAATGCAACATTTTGGTTTCAATCTAGTGGTTCCCTGTTTCTGTCAGGTCAGAAGACTAAACATTTAAGTTTTCAAATGACTTTTTATCTCTGATTTACCTGAGTGCTTTCTCATGGATAGTGTCACAAACATGCAAAACATGTTATCTACAACAGTTATATACAGTAGATCACGTGAGAATCAGTACAATTTCATGTCTGACAACAGTTGCATACAACCACACTGATCACAATGTTAGTCCACCACATGACCAGTGGTTACTTGATAGGTAAAAACCGGTTTAAAACCCATCGCACAGATTCTCCGTCTCTTTGCTGTGTTGTGTGCAGTAGTTGTAGAATGATAAAGCATGGTGTGAGAATATAACTGAAATTCTTGATAGTTGTGTAGCTGATAAAGGGGTTGCCTACATAATCTGTTTTTACAGTAAATAAGTTGAAGAGAAAAGAAAATCGAAATTATGATGAAGAGGGAAAGAATATTATAACAGGATTTGTTTGAAATTACACATCAACTAGCTTCTGATATGGACAAGTTGACTAATGTAACATTGCCAAAGTAGAAGAGGAAAAGAGATTTATTGTCCCTTGAGGGTAACTTTTCTTAGTTCTGTGCTGCTGCTGCTGCTGCTGCTGCTGCTGCTGCTGCTGCTGCTGCTGCTGCTGCTGCTGCTGCTGCTGCTGCT
>JBBPCS010001900.1:0-14329 GCA_037974645.1 Hollardia meadi
CATGGGCCAAACTAAAAACTCAAAGTACAAGTCAAATAAATTTTTCCCAAAGATGGTTTCTGTCATTTTAGGTAGTTTTAGTTTGGTTTTAATTAGTTATTTGATGCTATAAAAAAGGGCTGAAACGTCATGATTGACAGCTGAGCCCTGCTCGCGATTGGGCGGGCGGGTGTATGGGCGGGAACGCAATACTGCGGCTCCACCCCCCGATCACTACTGAGCAGACTCTGGCTCCAGATGATGTCACCAGTGCAAGATGGCTCGTATCTGGGATATTTTGTCTTCATATTTGTACAGTGGGAGGAAGTGGAGACATGTCGGCCATCTTTGTTTATGTCAATGGTGAAACCTGCTGGTGACTCCAAAGGAAAAGTCAGGGGATCACCAGAGTCAGAGGTCCATCCTCTTAGGACTATGATAGTTTGTACAAAATGCCATGACAATCCATCTCACTGCTGTTGAGATATTTCAGTCCAGACAAAAGTGGTGGACTGAATGACGGACTGACACTCGTCACAGCTAGAGCCATGTTGCTTTCATTTTATTTCTTATTTTAACTGTTAATGACATGATTAGATTATTTTGTGAAGAGAATCACAGACCGGGAAGGTAAATTAGGAAGTACCAAGAGACAGACCAACAGTATTATTACACATTGTTGATTTTAGTCTTGGATGGGATTCATTCACAATAAGAAATGTCATAACACTGTGAAAAATTCTGAAAACAACGCCAAAAGTCTTCTCTGACCACATCACATTTGAGAATCTAAAACCAACTTATAATTTCATAACTGGTTGCCAATCGTTTCTCCATAGTTCTGAAAAGTGTTTTGGGGAAGACTTTTTCCTCTTCAAGAGTTGGTAATCTCATCATCTGTACTTCAGGACAAACAGAAACATGCAATCAAAGTTTTATTCCTCCGGTGATCCGTGGCCGGTCACTGTGGTCGGGCTGATAGATGGGACAGAGCTCTGTCTCTAACGGAACTTTTCCAGGCTTCAGTGATAAACCGAGGAAAGAGGCCGAGAGTTTGTTCAAGGTTCCAGGAATGTAATTTCTGGTTTCCCACAGAATTCAAGCAACATCAATCTCACGTTCTGTGATTGTGTCCCTTTTTCTTCATCTCTCCATCTCTACTTTCTTCTTCTGTGTCCACAAACCAGGTGGTGGGTATCAGATTTCTTCTGTCTACTTATTTATTAGGTTATTGATATATTATGTCGCGTCCTGCGTTTTTGTCAGAGAATCTAGTGAGAGAGCTTTTCCACGCGATGTAATCGTGTCTGAATTTTGCAAATAATGGAACTGAATAATTTAAACTTTAAACTACAGGGATTCATCAGCCTGTCTCACACTGTCCAGGTTACAAGAAGGCCTCTCACACCGGATCATGGAACTGATAACCGACTTTTTTGTTCATTGATGATTCCAGTCAAGTTTTATTCCAATCAGAAGGCTGCGTCCTCAAAATTGACAAAAATAAGGGCAGCATTTCTTCCCTTGTATTATACTATATACTATACTATTATACTATGAACAGAAACAAAGAAGAAGAAAAGGAGAATCCAGACAGAAGATGCAGACAATAATCAGCAAAGTCTGAGGCATACATATAAAACGCTCCTGCAATAACATTAAAATAATCCACAGTTTACAACAGTATTAATAAAACAAGCTCACTACAGCTTATAATGCATCTGTTGACAGCAGTCATGATGGAAATCAGATGAAAGAACTGCTCAAACTGCAGACAGGCGACCGAAATTTGACATGCCAGAAATCCATCCGATCGACAGAAGCAGCGACTTCTAGTGGTCGTAGTAACAACCCTAACCCCTAACTTATACCATGGAACTTTAAGAACTTACTTCATGGAACTTGCCTAACTTTTACGTAGCTAATGTCCTCATTTTAACCCCAAAAATTATCTTTTCCCAAACCTAACCGAGTAGTTTTGGTACCTAAACGTACCCAAACTGCGATTATTTCCAAGCGTTACCCACCTGACGAGGAAGGTCTGGTACACCTATCGCTGGTACTCTCCAGCAGTCATGTAAGTCGTTTTGGGAGTCATTGGCAATGGACCTACTCAGTCATCGACTTATGAGGATGTGTTGGCCACATCGTTAATAGCTCAGGAAACTAATCGGGCATCATGACAACACTCAAACTAAATGTCCAGTGGCGACCAAGTCAATGTTAAAACCCGGTTTAACCTGTACCTGCCATCAGAGAGGCTACTTAGTGCCTCAGCATTACGCTCACAGTCTTAAGTCTTTGTTATGTGTAAAAAGCAGAGTAGAAACCGAGTTACACATATATATGCTGAAAAAGAGTCGACTTTCACCGGGAACTTTAAGGAGTCCGATCCTTCACACAAGTTCTTCCTCCTATTTCCCTTCTTTGAATCTTCTTCTCCCTCTCTTCTTACCTCGTGACATTCATACCACTGCGGAGGGAGTTTTCCTCTCGTGCAGTAATAACAGGCTGGAAGGCCCCGACCACATCTGAGGTCCCTCTGGGGTCAATCCCAGGTCCTGTTTATTCAGTCTTTAGGGCTCAATTCAAAGCTGGATGCCATCGAGTGCTTTGTCGGCAGGAACAACAAGCTCTTGTTTCCAATCATAATAAGGCTCGTTTTAACACAATGATTCAGACTGGAACAACTTGTTCAAAAAGAAAAAAGCTTGTTTTGATGTTTACTTGTGTTTGTTGCTGCTCAGTGGGCAGAGCAAAGCAATAACACTGGCAAATACACCCTTCCAAACTGTCCGTCACTCTGAATGTGATGAACAAATGTGACAAATTTCAGACGTGTTTTCCGACAACAGTTTTTACGAAGTGTTCCAAGTGTTCCAGCCCATTCAGTAATATCCTTTATGCAACCATGTGTTTCACAAAGTGGTAAACCTCCAGATGAGATGTAATGTCATGTTGTGATGCTATGCCATATCTTAAATGATTGTTTGATTAATTGAGATTAATTGATTGGTCATTTGTTGTTGTGCAAGATGAAAAGTGAAGGGATCGACAAAGTTACAACTCATCCTGAGGGGGAAATGAACAGTTGCTTCCAATCGAACCCTGGAGCGGTTAA
Organism: Hollardia meadi; assembly: GCA_037974645.1. NCBI lineage: Eukaryota > Metazoa > Chordata > Actinopteri > Tetraodontiformes > Triacanthodidae > Hollardia > Hollardia meadi. The sequence continues at coordinate 3,101 of JBBPCS010001900.1, forward strand.
TTGGTGGTGTGAAAGCAACCGAAGCAACCACAGGATTTTATGATAGCAGATATGTGATTTTAACATGATTTCAAAAGCTAAACTACTAATAAATCAATCTGCCGATGGCGAACTGTTCAGAAAACGATCTTGGGCTAATTGATTCATGATTGATGGTGAATTTCGTTCAGTCTCCTGTTAATCATTATTTATGACATGCAGTCAACTTGCAGTCTGATAATATTAATAATGCTCATTATCAGCTACCCTATTTCTTCGTGAGCTCTCAGTGAACATACACCGATCAGCGACAACATTAAAACCACCGACAGGTGAAGTGAATGACATTGATCATGGCTACAGTACAATGTTCTAGTGGAAACTCTGGGTCCTGGTATTCATGTGGATGTTCTTTGACCCATAAAACCCACCCAAACACTCCCCGATGGCATCCATGAATCCAATCGGTAGAACAACTGACATTACCGTCTCTTGAGCTAACTTGGCTAAAAACAATAAACAGTCTTCGGTTCGAGGTTTTTGATGTTTTTCTGTATATTGTGGTAAATTTTGAGTTTGAGTTACCAGTTAAAAAATAAACTTTTCAGCGCTCTGTGGCCCGTGTCTGCCTGAGTTGTTGTTATTTTATCACATTACATTACAAAACAAGCCGAGGAAATCTTGTGACTCAGGCCTTTGTTGTGTTCAGGCTTCGGTCATGTGAGTCACACAAACATCTAAACAACGTGGGAACATATTTCAGACGACCCGAGTGGACTGGATATGATTTGGCAGATGTGTGACAGAACGCTGGTGATAAATTTACTATCTGCTCACCAGTCAGTCAGTGTTGGTGCTATTTTACAACCAAACTAGCCTACAGATTAGGGAAAAGACAGATGAAGAAGATGAAGAGACACCTTGAACATTGAATGCCTGAGTATTCAAAGAAAACCAACATTCAGGGTCACAGCAGCGTGTAAAGTAACTCACCAAATACATCGGCTGGACAGAGCAGAGCATGATGGGACACCACAGGAGGCGGATTGTTGGAAAAGAAAAAAAAAACATTAACTTTTAAATTCTCACATCTTTTCATACACTCCTCTTCATAATGTTACATCCCTTAAATACCACTTGAATACCATTAATCGTTTAATTATGACTGACTCATACCAAACCACTCCCAACATTCCAGCATTTTATTATTCCAAATGTCAATGTGCCTTTTTTCCCATTATGGCCTTATTGACACCACTTGATAACAACTGTTCCTAAGTGACCAAACGGCTCAGAGATGACGAACCTTTCTTTGCTTTCTTCTGCAGCTTCAGAGTGTCTGAAGATCTCTTCTTGATCTCCTGACGGGACTTCTTGTACTCTGCAGAGAGACACACACAGACCTTCATAGACCTCATAGAGAATTGCTTCCCTGGCGCACACGCCAAAAAAGTTTTCTAGCTTCCTGGTTTACTTCCTGGTTTACTTCCTGGTTATGCGCCCCACTGAGTCTGTGCAGTAGTGCTTCTCCCGCTGGCCCCGCCCACGAGTTCCTGCTCGGCTTATAAACTTTACGTCACGATGACGTCAGAGATTTTTTAAATCGCTATCTCTGATCGTACAAGAAATAATTAAACATCATGAATTAAACGTGATGACAGTTTCCTTTTACACATTTCTAAGGACGACGAGCTCTCACGTATGTGTTTGTACACCACGATATCTGAGGGAGGACTGGCCATGTTTTCTTTTATAAAAAGGAAGGTGGATAAAATCAACCTGTTTAGTATTATATGAATGAACTTGGGAATTAAATTTAAAGAAGTTACTGAATGATGATGGCAAAGAAAAAAAGGCAAGAACATATATTTGCATATAAACACATATCTGATGAATATTTATGTCATACACTGAAAGAATGCTCAGTGTTTTGAAGGTAAAGTATCTAAATGTTTTAACAATGACTAAACATTAACAGGATTACAATGTGAGACCTTCAAACCTTTTTCTCAGCTTTACTGCAAATGCAGTTTTTTCTGCTTTAATAAACTATCTGTGCTTCAGTGTGTCGGTCCGTCTGCGTACCTTTGGCATGGTCTTTGTCCAGAGTGTTGGCGACTCTCTTCCACTCCTCCATCTGCTCCTGTAGAGGGTTGATCAGACAGTCCAGAAACACCCTGCGAACCATCACAAACACACAGTTAGAGCTGTGAGGACAGAAAAGTCCCCACAACATGAATTTTAGGGGTTAGTTAGAGTAAGGGCTGAGGTTAGACATGTATGGTTGAGGTTAGAATAAGTCTTCTGGGAATGAATGAGTCAATGCAACGTTTAGGTTCCTTATTGACAAAACACAACACTTTACTAAGAGACACGCCAAAGCTGACCAATCATAGTTTGCAACTTTCACGACCTGTATGATGTGAAGAAGTGATCAGACATCCAAAGCATCACTGAGGGCATCGTAGATGTTCTCAAACGGAGCGAGAGGAGACAAAAGGCACCACCTAGTCTTTCTGTCCAGACTTCATGAGGTGACGCACACATGGACCGTCTGTTGGACTGTTTTCAGGATTATATTTGTGTATTCTGATCCCAGTCAGGATGAGAAAATGGACACCCAGAAGACAAAACGGAGGGATTATATACCTCATGGTAACGCACACAGATCCCTAAGGAGGACCTGGAGGACGGGGCTGGAATGAAGGGTGTCCATCTATACTGTATCTCTGTTTACTGACCCAGCTGGAGGTCTCATCGTCTCGTTTCTGTCTCTCCCTCCATACCGGGAGAGTTAACGGACTCGTGCAGAGAAAGGATGTGAGTGAGGAAGAGAAGAAAAGAGGAGGAGGAGGAGGAGGAGGAGGAGGAGGAGGGGCTTCAGGCTCTCGGAAAAGAACATGAAGACAGATGAGGAAGCTGAAGGAGGCTGCTCAAAGGGAAGGACGACGCTGTAAAATGATTTTATTCTTCAAATGATGGAGGCCCATGATGGCAACAAATAAATTAATAATAAAATTGATCGGGATAATTATTTTTTTCAACCAGAATATGACCAGAATAATGTTGTTCGATCAAAGGCTCAACAGGGAGAGAGCAAGATGGAGGATGGACAGCTGAAGCAGGAGGAAGAGGAGGAGCAGGTTGCCATGGAGAGCTCGGAGGAGATGCTACACCTGTTCCACACACACACACACACACACACACACTGATCTACTCACATGGAGAACTGGCGGAGTTTGGCTTCGATGCTGCGGTGCCTCATGCACATCCTGGTGAGGGCCGAGCCGATGTCTCTGGTCCCTCCTGAAAACAAACAGAGACGACAATCTGTCAGACAAATCTCTAAACTGCGGACGCTCTCTGAAGCAGATTAAGTCAAATTCAGAAAATTCCACGACTACAAATACATTTTAGTTTGCTTCAGTAAACACATCTCTCTACAGACGCTCCCGCTCTCAACCAACCAGCACAAGTAGCTTCTTTCAGACAAGCATTTCATTATGTGAATGGAGCCACAATTTCACTTGTCCCTGAAAGTCACAACGCAATCTGACGAGTTCAAGTGACCTCGGAAAGGAGGTCGACCGATAAACGATAAAAATAAAATAATAATATGAATTAAATAAAAAACTAAATAAAATAAACACATTTGAAACTGCTCTCTTCTGCTTTTTTTTTACTATTCTTAAGGTTTTTATTCTCCATCTTATTATCAAGTTTACATTCTCTATCATTGATTTTATGTCTATTCTGTGTCTTTTTATGTGAAGCACTTGGTGATTGTAATCTTTTTGTTGTAAAGCACTTTCAGCTGCATTTCTTGTATGAAAGGTAAAATACAAATAAAGTTTGTGGAGGCTGCACAGCCTCCGCCGGCCAAACCGATGAATCTCTAGTCTACCTCATAACATTTCCATAACACTTCCAAGTCTGTAGCAGCAAAAAATAAAAGTGTCTCTTGATTTTGAGTTTTGTGTAATAAATTTGTCAATTAATTATCAGTTCACATGACCTGCAAATCGGTGCAACTAAGCAGAAAATACAGTAAATGTGCTAATTTTCAGTTTTTGAGGAGATTCGTATAATTATAATTATTCGATTAGAATAAAAGGATTTTCCCTCACGACAAACAAGAGGAACAAAGAGGTGAACAACACAGTAATCATCAGACCATCAGTCTCCCTAAACGTTCATACAGAGAGGTCAGAGGTCGTCGCCGACACGGACTCTGAGCGTGTCCCTTGCTCAAGGACACTCCAACCGGGTGGAGACGAGCCTGTTTGAGTGTCAGCAGCAGCAGAAGCTCCACGGGCAGCCGAAGAGACCAGATGGTCGTCCTCTCGCTCCCCCAGACAGAACACTCCCTCCTGGGCAAAGGCTCAGCAGACCTCAGCCTGTCAGCCCGGAGATCCAACAAAATCAACACACCAACAAATTCTATAGTTTTATAGAAAAATATACTTTAAAATAGTTTTGCATTTTATACTTTCTTGAATTTGTATCAGACAGTCTGTCTTATTTTATTGGTATCTTATGTGCACTCACAGTTCCTCTTTAAGGTTATATTTCTGGGCTGCAGAGTGTGTTATGTCAATGAAGGGTCCCCATAAGTATATCATACAAGCGAGTGTGTGTGTCTGGGGTGGAGTAGTGAGCACTGCATTGCACCACTGACACCTCCTCTCTCCACATGTCCTCCGTCCATCCTCCTCTTCCTCCCCCTCTCTCACACGTCTTCCTCTCAGCTGATCTTTTCTCTCCTCAGCCTCCTTCAGGTTGAATCTCTCCTCCTCACAGCACAAAACCACCATGATGTGAGAATGACAGAATATTACCGTATATGTGTTCACAATTAGAACAAACGCTGAGATTTTTAAGTCCTCCTGACCAAAACTTACAAAAAGTTTCTGTGACCAGAGACTCAAAACCTTAAAAACAAATCAAACACTGAAAATGACTTCCTTGTTTTACTGACAAAGCTCTACAGAGCTCAAAGCAACATAAGCTAGATTTATAATAGCGTGTTAAGAGTTAAGGTGGACTGAAGGTGCCGACACATGTAGCCACTGCTGGGACAGATCAGGTACTGACAACATGTAGTCCCTCAAGATAAGGCTAGCCAACTAAGCTAGCTAATGCTACAGCTCAGCTGAGGAGGACGCCATTAATGTTTATATCCCGCCCTGTCACGAGCACGAGCCTCTCGTCCATGCGTAGATGCACGTTTCCTTCAGCGCGGTGATACGTAAAAGAAAATAGTTCCTCCATCCTTGAGTAACCGGGTCATGATGCCATCTAGTTCCATTATATTGGAGAGAAGGCAGACATCTCTACAGCTGATATCTCCAAAACTGAGACACTCTGTATTTTTGATTTTGGGGTGAACTGTCCGTTTATGCTGCACTTCCTCCTCGTCGACAGAGGAAAATCTTTTTTTAAGTCTTATTGGACTGTTTCTGTTGGACTTCATCTTCCATCCCTGTCAGCCTGCTTTCATACAGAGCACAAGGTCTAAATCTCCTGAAGGCATCATGATGGCTGTAAATTCCTTAACAATGAGTTACGTTGGGTTTTCAGAGGGACATTTCTGGGCTCTGTTGTTGATGCTGACATGATTTACTGAGTTTTTGACCCCTGAACCCGAGACGCTTCAGTTTCAGAGGAACATCTACAGCATCACCTCATGTGTTCCTCTGGTCCTCCTTCACACCACCTCCCTCTCCACCGTTCCCCACTCCTCTCTTCACACATCATCCTCCACTATTACCATCTACGATCGCCAGCCCTCTTCTCTCCTCCCTTTTCTTCGCTCAGCTCCTCATCCTCTCTTCCTCCCCTCTTTTCACCTCCAGACGAGGTGTTACCTCCCGTCTTCTCACCTCGTCTCCTCCTCTCTGCAGCTCTCCTTTGAGAAACAAGAGTGTTATACTTGTGTATAAGTCCAGGCTGAATTCCCATCAGCCAGCAGGGCAATGTGAAATACGTCATTTCACAGAGCCGCCGCAGAGCTTTAGTGTGATTTTAAAGGCTGATGTTATTTAAAATGGCTCTGTTTATCTTCCGAGCGGCAAGAAACTGCCCTCTGGAGAATTATTTTTACTTAAATATGGTAAAAGATGAAAAACGACATCTAAATGAACTTGGTTTCTAAGGTTTGTATGAGTCAAACATGCTCCAAAGCTGCACCCTGGCATGGTTAAAGCTGCAGGACATGAACCAAAGACCAAAGACGGGGACGGTGCAGGACAAATGTAAGCTGTCATCCGGCTGCTGCAGCTCTGGAGAAGAAAATTAATTTTCCAGACCTGCACGGCTCAAACATTCTGGCCCCGGTGTTGTCTGGGCAGGTCTTGACGGTTCACCCGCCTGTTTTACCACAGCAGCTAGAGAGAGAGAGAGTGAATGATTCTGCAGTCAGTGTGACTCATATTAAGTTTTACTATTCACATTTAATCCAAGAGATTTATTTCAAGCTACTTTCCTAAAGCGACCGGTCCATAGAGGCTTAAATCAGAGTCAACAAGCTTCATAATCTATTACCAATATCTGAAACAGTCCAGAAACAGTCGTCTACGGTTGGGGTCTGTGAATCCCTCAGTAGCCTTACCCAGCTGCCACTGCTTTGTTTAAATAGGTTTGTGGATTTTTAAAAGAACCCGGATAGAGCTCAAAATGACGCACAACCAATGTTAGACTCTCCTGTTTCTGTGTATGTTGGGTTCCAGCCCCAAGCCTGGAAACTTGAGCTTTAAGATGATCATTTCACCAAAATTGCTGAGTAAAGTGTAGAGGTAATCTGATGTGATTCGGCATGATGGCATCCTTCCCTCTGCCAAGAAGCTGCCTGGACAAGTCTTTCACAAAGACATGAAGCTGCACTTCAGTTTGCAGTCTAAATCACAGAAAATGGCAGGAGGAGATAGAAGTGTCTCTAACTGCAACTGATTTACAATATTTACCGTGATCAGTTTAAAACATGAGTGCTTTTATTTGGTGTCAGTATCGTCACTGACAGAACAAAGAAGTTAAAATCAAAGTAAACAGCAAAAGATGAGCAGATTTGTATTTGACAGGAATTTTAACTTCTGTATGTGAATGCTTTTAAATCTCATGACTATTCGCAGGGCTAGTAGCTGAACTACTGTCACTGGTGAGCTAACTGCTAACACGGTAGCAAGCCAGGGACATGCTAGTCATGCTAGCTGGTCAAAATAGCCTGCTAAGAGTAATAACTTGACAAGCTCTCTGTTCCCAAGACTTGTTTGCTATTGGTCAGTAGTGAAAATTTGGATGTCAGTTTAACTTGAAAAGATTTATTTTGTTCACAACAATATTTAAACAAGCACTCTTAGTCTCTGAAAGTAAGAGTAAAGCATAACAATGAAATAAAAAGTTAAACATAAAGTTTGAAATTACTTAAAATGAATACTTCAATAGATCTTAAATGTTTTAATACAGAGCAAAGAAGCTCAGTTTAATAAAAACGGGCAAGTGGTGCATTAATACAAGCATACTGCAAAAGGTTTTATTGACCACTATAGTGATCAAGTTAATAAATTAGTTCAATCAGTTTAAATAAAAATGGGTTTTAAATAAAAATACAACTAAATGTACTTTAAATAACTGATTATTTTGCAATTAAATACTAAAAAATAGAGAAGAGACATTAAAACTGGGTGATTTTAAGTTGTTGTTTTTTTTACAAATAGCAGGAGCTTTATCCTGGTAGTAACAAACTAGTCCTGTTGCTGCAGGGTCACAGTCAGTCAATTAGTTTCTGGTCAATTCAGCTGATTGACCCGACTACTTCTAACGCTGGGGCTGTGTGTGTGTGTGTGTGTGTGTGTGTGTGTGTGTGTGTGTGTGTGTGTGTGTGTGTGTTCAATGACTGGCATTGAGACCCAGTTGACCCAATTCATCGGGACAGAGCAGCGTCTCTGTCTGAGCTGCAGCCGGTTGGTCGGCTGCAGCTGCAGCCTGAACGGCCTCGAGGCTCCTCAGCAGCAAGCACGACCCGTTCAAACCCTCACAGGAAGTCGTGATGATCACGGCACCGCGCGGCAACAAAGACGAAACGGAACAAGTGTTGAAAAGAAATAAAGCCAGAGTAATTAGGTGTATGTAATTTGGGAGCATTTTAACATGAATGAAGAAGGAAAAAATATGCTTTCTTTCTAAAAAAAATCCCATGAAATTATTTACCTCCATAATGTGATGTGTTTATAGAAACAAAATCAAACATAAAGATGTTTTGTAACATAAACATTAACTATCAATTAGGGGCAGAAGGACCCTTAAACCCTGTTTTTCCGGGAGGAGCAGCATTGTGTAAAATATTTATTTCTATTTCCGGGATCACTAAGACTTAACTGTTCTCCTTCAAGTTAAACAACTTTTTCATCATTATTATTATGTTTAATGGCTGAAGAAAAATGACACCATCTGCGTTTCACTCCGATATTCATGCTGCCACCAGGCTGGCAGAAAAATGAATGTTCAATTTGCGGCACAAAGGAAGTGCGTCAGCCATTGCGGAACCCAAACAGGAAGGGGGGCATCGTTCTGCCCGGTCACTATCCCCAGGTATCAGTGGAAACTCAAGAAGCAAAAGATGGAGAAGGAGAAGAAGGAGAGTGATAGAAACCGAGGTAAAACAAGAGAGAACAGACGGACATTCACTGGATGGAAAGAGCTCCGGTGTTGTGTCGAAATCTGTTCCCCTGTTGATATGTGTTTCCCCTTACCGCCGGGACTTGAGAGGGTTATTCTTTCTGCTAGATCAGGAATATTGTAGCTCCAATTGGAATTCTTACGGTTGGTTTTGCTTTGGATTGAGCCAGGCTGCTAGCACTAGCCATGTTGCTAACGCTGTCTTTGCGACCGCCAACAAGAACACCGTTTGGTCACTCTAGAGGGACGAAAGTTGTCTGCTTCCACTTTAAAGAAACAAATCATGCTATAGCGCCCCATATCTTCAAATGTGTTCCTCCCTCACTGCATTTAAAACCATCTCAACCTGTGGAAACACTAAATGTATGAACGTACATGAATGTGACCTCGTTGGTTAAATAGAGCAACTGAAATCTACACGATGCTTCTGCTGAGTAGAGCTGGTATCATTCATAATGTTTCAAATAGAACCGAGCAGACAGAGTAAAATGTAACCTCAATTTAAAACCCGCACGAGGATCCTGACCGACTTTTCCGAGACGATAACCTCGCTGTCGAGTGGAAGTCACGGCTCTCGGCGCTGCGTCCAGCGGATGGTGTCGAGCTTTACAGGGGTGACCTGGAATCTAAGACTGGAATTTAAACCCAACTGGGAAGTGAACTCAGCCGTCGCATCCCTACAGGAGCCGCTCCACACGAGGACCAGCAGCTGAAGACACACACACACACACACACACACACACACACACACACACACAGCAGGACAGGCAGTAAATCACCGTCCTGTGGTATGAGACTATATTTCTTGTCTTGTTGCTACAGGGAGGTTACAACTGGTGAGCTATTTTTGAGAACTGGAGCATGAGGGAAGAAGAGTAGAAGAAGAAGATGCGTGGCCCTCACATGACCTGTCACTCAAACAGTGTGGGCGGGACTCGGACATGTTCTTCAGCTCCAGCAGCTCATGCCAACTACACAGTTCTTCTTCTGTGTATTAATAAAGGTTATGACAAGTCAAATTAGGTGTTTGAACCACTAAACAAACAAACACGTCATGGTACAACTTATGTGCTGCTTGACACAAAAGGAAAACTCTCATTTCTCATTTTCCAGGACTAATCTCCAAGAAAATTCCGTTTATGTTTTAAGCCTGGTTATCTTGTCTTAATCAGCACGTAGATTAGATTACGTAGACATTTTAATATCGTTAGAAATGACAGGTGAGTAACACAACTGCAACACACAACACGTGTTATTTGTACCCAAAATGATGAAAGCTATGATTGACTTTATTTATACACAAAATTTCCTGCATTTTTTTCATATCACAAAATATATATCGCATAAAAAAAGATATCGCAATTGCAGTTTTTTCTAATATCGTGCAGCCCTAATTTTAAAAAAAAATTAGTTGCCAACTATTTTGATGATCGATTCATAATTTTTCATAATTTTGAAGAAGAAAAAAAATCAAACATTTGCTGGTTTCAGCTTCTTAAATGTAAGGATTTGTCATTTATGACCGTAAATGAAGTGTCTTTGGGTTTGAAGTTAAAGACCTGGTGTGACACCATCGTCAAGTTTCCACAAAAACCTTTGATGTCACAGTCCGCTGCAGCCTGATTGGCTGAACAGGAGTAACCAATCAGGTGATGGTTGCAGTTAAAACAGCTGCATGGTGTTGCCTGGTGGTTGCATCAGTCAGCATGTCTCTCTGTCTGTCTGTGTCCATACAGCCTAGGTCACTTTACCACTTCAACACGTCTCGCATGTCAACAAGCAGCAGAAGCGTCGCTGCGCCACCGCCGTCAATCTCTTTAATGCCGAGGCACGAAATACCAAATTACAGCTCATTACTGATGCGAGGGAAAGGTCACACTAGACACAACTAGATGGAAGAAGCTGCAACTTCCATTTCACATGAAACCACGACCCTCTCACATATTCAAACACTGAACTCCAGACCACCAGAGTCTTTAGTAATGATCTCAAGCTGCACAGGCAGCCGTCAATTCAAGTTTCAACCAATAAAACGCATTTTTGAGCAATCCCGCCCCTCGTTCTGTTATCTAATTGGTTTACAGTTTTTACTGGCCAAAATGTTTGCATGTTGGGAATAACTTTAGCAGTAAGACAACTTGAAAATTACGGAACACGAGAACCTGCAAAAGTATTATGGAGTTTAAAACCTGCCTGTGTAGAAATGAATGGGATACTGATTTTAGCTTCTGCTTATATCCCAATTAAACACATTAAAGAGTCCTTCAGCTTTTAAAAAAAAAAAAAAAAAAGCAAAGAAACTTGTTGTCATTCTCCTTTAACTGGGTTACAGTGCAGTGAGGTGGGAGTTTTTGGCGCCTCCCGTCAGAGGAGTAAATTCCTCGCAGCTCCTCCTGGCCTGACCGGGTCGTACAGTCCTGGAATACCACACGCCGGACCGGGGAGGGGAGCATTCCGGAGCTGCCTGGCAGTGGAGGCTGTAGTCTTGGGATGCCTTCTGCAGGGCTGTGTGTGTGTGTGTGTGTGTGTGTGTGTGTGTGTGTGTGTGTGTGTGTGTGTGTGTGTGTGTGTGTGTGT
>JBBPCS010001901.1:0-14329 GCA_037974645.1 Hollardia meadi
TGTGTGTGTGTGTGTGTGTGTGTGTGTGTGTGTGTGTGTGTGTGTGTGTGTGTGTGTGTGTGCGTGCGCGTGTGTGTGTGCGTGCACGCGTGCGTGCGTGGCAGTACACAGAGAGGTAAATAAAGCATCTCTAGGGACTTTCCGGAGGGGCTCGCTGAGCCGGGGGGTTATAAGCAGCTGCTACGAGTCAGTTGCTATGCAGGAGCTAATTTATTTTAAGGGAGTTTCCACAGCTGTAAATGACTTCAAATGATACTCTAATACATCAAGTAAGTGTTTAATGTGCCTGCTGATGTCTAATGTGACATGTTCCATTAGAGGGCTTCTGAACTCACTTGTAACATTGATGCTAACCTCATATATTTCTGTCATTGATGAATTATGTGCCTTGTTTAGAAACTGTAGGTTTACTTGGACATTTGCTGCAGATATCAGAGACAACAGAAGAAGGAAAAACGACATGCGTCAAGATCCTTTTTTTCTGACCGTGCAGTCGACTCAATGAATATGTATCTGTTTTTCTAGGTTTCCCACTCCGTCAGTGGATTAATCATACTCCCTTCATCATGTCCAGTGGAAATCACAGTGTATGCAGGTTCTTGTTCAACTGTAGTCGAGGAGTTAATCAGTGAAATCGCCCGGTGCGCTGTGAAAAACACAACTTTTTTCATGGTAAATGCTTCAAAACCCCCCAAATTATAATCAGTTCCAAACTATTCAAATTTTTAACGCCAGCTTTTGGCTCAGAGATTTAAGTGCTTTGTCACTTTGTATTGTATAACTGCACTTCACCCATCCAACAGTTATTGGAATTTGATTTAAAATGTTATTCATAGAAAAACACGTCACAATCAGACCTTGTGAACTGCGTACTTTCAGTTTCTGACTTTCCATTTTGGTGATTTTGTCATAACATTAAAAAAAATCTCTTTATCAACCATGAGTAAAACATAGTAAAGTATTAGTATTCCATGTCTAAGTACACTCCGTTTCCAGTTTAATTGGTTCATCTACCCAAATTGTTTAATACAACACTTAGTTGCATAGTCTACCCTCAGTGATAGAAATTGATGATGGTGAATGGTGATGTTTCATTTGAGTAACACAACATACTGTTTTTGATTTTTTTCTCGCTCATAATTTTGTGATTTAATCTCGGGGTTTAATTTCTGGGGTTACTTCTTGTAAATTTTCGACTTTAATCTTGTAAATTCTGAGTTTATTCTCTGATTAGTGTCCCCCTCCGGCCTAATCCGCAGTCATACTATGGACATGTAAAATAGTCTAAATATATAAATCTTGTTTTTGACCTGTTAAAGAGTTAAGATCTACTCCCTAAAGCACATACTGTAGGCTCTAGGGCTACCTGTATGAATGTAAGGCTATTGTGTTATTGTGTTAAGAATAACTTCATTCTAACAATCATTTTAGCTGCAACCCCAGTGAAAAACAACTGTGGCAACAAGTCAGAACGTGGTTATCAACTTTCTTTGTTAACCCAGGTTTTCCTCATCAGGCTCTGTGCGTGTTCCCATGAAAGGGGCGTCATTTGACTCTTCTTCTGCACAAAATTAACCGATCACGTGACGCAGACTTCATTCAAGGAAAAGGATGTTATAATGAAGCAACGGCAAAAAGCAAGAGTGAAATGCCGGCAGAAAGTTGTTGATCGTGTAAATTCATAACGTATTTATTTCACCAATAAATGCACGTCTGCGGTTTTATTTCTACTGTGACAACTGCACATTATAGAGCTCTTCAACTTTAAACTTGATACAGCAGATTTAAACATTATACTGCATTTAGCACTCCATCCCATAATGAGTGAGACGTGGAAATCAATTTAGTTTTTGGCCAAATAAAAGTGAAATGATTTTTATTGATTGAACATTATCTGTGATAAATGTGTTCTTTAAGCTGCAGTTCCAGCAGTGTAAACGGTCTCTGCAGCCAATCAGAACCGAGCATAAAAACATCATCCAAAGTGGTCTGTAGCTGCTGTGCCTTCATCATTCTTTTAGTGTATGGATGATACGCTGTGTCAAGCGTCTGAAGTCTTAATATTATATGAAGCAAACAGTAAAAAAAAGAATTTCGGCATCACCATTGATGGTATTACTGTACCTAGGGTACTGTACTTTAATGTATGGCTCAGCATGTTTGTATATAACATATTCCCTCAGCTGAGAATCTATATCTCACAGAGGAATATCATCAGGAAAAGAATTAGTGAAAGGGCAGCACTTTTAATAGTTGATTTTAATCTGAAACTCTGAACATAACCTCCTCCGGACCAGGTCATGTGTTCAGCATAAGTAACCATGGTGATCTAACCGGGTTAAAAGAAAGCCACCTACATGACACTGAAAACTCTGACTTTAGACTCAACATACCTCACTAAACTATTAATCTTGCTTCGTAGTACACCCCTCTGGGACAAGCCAGGTTTTGTATGAACCACTGTTTATGGTTTTGTCAGTCCAGCCGACGAAAACAATGGGCTGAAACACTGAAAATAGCTGCAGGGAGCCATTTAGTTTGGTTGTTTTGAAAGGTATTACCTACTGCAGTGTTAACAAATATGACCTAATTAGCAACCTTCTAAGCATACTTTACAAACATGTTCAGAACAGCCTCTTATAGCCAGACTGTGTAACTTTTGATATCAGAAACAACTTTTTCCTCTTTCAAATGAAGAGCAACAAAAAGCACCAGTTGAATAAACTCAGGCCACTTACAGCTACAGCTTTACTTGGTCTCATATGACTGGACACTTATGGTGGCTAATGGTAGCTCACATTAGCAAACTTAAGAAAGATATTGTTATTTCAAGGACAGTGTCCTTGAGCAGGATACTGAACCCCGATGCTGTGACATAGGTGAGTGCATGTGTGTGAATGGTTACTGCTTCTGATGAGCAGGTGGCAAGGTAGTCACTGCCACCAGTGTATGAATGGGTGTGAATGGGTGAATGCCTACTTGTAGTGTAAAGCGCTTTGAGTGGTCAGGCTGACTAGAAAGGCGCTATATAAATACAGGACATTTACATTACTGATTCAGTTTGCAAACTTGTTGACTTCTCAACCTGTGCTACTGTTACACTAGGTTTTATTATTCACTATTCTCTCCAAATTGCCTCCAAACTACCTTGCTTTTTAATGTGACACCCCATTTCACCCCGTTTTTATAGCATCAAATAACTAATTAAAACCAAACTGAACAGAAAAAATGACCACTTGAATACATCAGAACAACCTAAAACGACAGAAACCAGCTCTTGGAAAAAAAAATATTTGAGGTGTTCTTTGAGTTTTTAGTTTGCTGCCTGACATCATTGAGGAGGAGGGGTTTATGACCTATGCTGCAGCCCACCACCAGGGGGAAGATTGAGATGTTTTGGCTTCACTTTTGGGGAGCTCTCATGGCGTCCGTCTTTATATACAGTCAATGTTGCCAACATTAGCTATTATTAGCTACTATAAGCTACTGGTCATATCTGACCAGAATAAGTAAGGCTGTAGTTGCAAAACCCCTGAGTGTATTAACCTGAGTAACAGTGTGCATTATTGCTTCTGAAATTAAACTTTTCTTTTGTCAAAGGAAGAATTTATTTCTTGCTTTAAACGCACAGCATCTTATTTGTGCTACTAAATAGAAACAATGAAGACAAAAACGTAGTTTGAAGTAGCATGGATTCGTGGGAGCGGGCCAGAAGTTTTAACAGATGAGGTAATGATTTAAAGCTTTATTCATGTTATGTTTAGTCATGTTCACAGACTTCCTTCCTCTCTGATGCAATAACTTATGTTTCCCCTCGAGTTATAGCGACAGCAACCATAATGTAAGCACAGTCTTTAGTCCTTTTTGGACGTTTTAATGTGGAAGTGTTACATAATATACAGTGTCTTTGAGAAATAGGGTGACAAACTGGACTTTCAAAAAATATTTGAATTTATCGAGGGTGTAAGAAAGTGCTGAGATATTTTGATTCTGGCAAAAGATAAGTTTTTTGCTTTAACATATTATTGTGATAACTGATGGCACAAAAGAAATGGCTATATAATGACACCATCGCTGTATAAATCGGTTCTCTGTAATTCTCGCTTTCACTATGCAATTTTGTCTGCATATTTCCCCTCACAAAAACTATCAATTATGCCTCTGCAGAGGATCATGCATGGTAATTATCTCTATTTGAACATGCGGAGTAGTAACATTTATGTTACCTTCCACTCCCACGCAATCACTTCATTCCCTCCCCTGATACATCATACTCACTCCTCCTTAATCTGCAATGTAACAACTACACAACACAACAACTACATCACAGCATAAATCAGAAACCTATGGTTATAGTTGTTCTTAATTGGTATATATAATGGCCTTGTATCATGTTGTCTGTTTGTTTGTTTTTTTGCATTTGTGATGCTGTAGCCACTGCTGTGCAGTCATCATAATGTGTGTTTATTTAGCACGTTCCCTGCGAGGGATCAAGCTCTCATGCTCTCTCTACACGCTGACTACTTTAGAAATCATTATGTTCTCCTCCTAGTCTGTCCCCTTTTACCCTGAATAACTGAACTGCCCTGGTCTGCCCTTTGCCCTGACCTCCCTCATGTCCCCCACCCCCCTCTTAACCACAGGCCCCAGGACTACACTTCAGACCTCGCTGAGCACTGGATAGAAGGGTTGCCACTTCCTGCCCCCACACACTAAACCTATCATTGCCCCAGGCTCACAGACCAGGAAAAACTACCTCTATAACCATGCAGGAGTGTTTAAGCATGCCCCCAGTAGCTGTGGTCATGGTATCTGACAGATCCTGCTAAGCCCCAAAACATTTCACCAGGAAAAGGTCCAACTTTTTTTGTCTAAGCTTTCACACTAGCTAGCCACTGGCACTGAACAAATACCTACAGGAATACAATCCCAATGGTGAAGTCACTTAAATGCCAACCATGTAAGAAATGCAGAAGTCGTGACTTGCTTGAGATGCTCCAGGAATTGCACTTTTGCGATGCCCCAGTGGGGAAGCCATGTTTCATATGTGAAGACAGTTGAGCAACAGATGAATCCAGTGTTAACGACGCCATAACTACTCCCAAAGTGCCAACAACTCACACAGTCAGCAAGGAACATTCAGATCTGCCACGTCAAATGGGTTTTTCTATCCCAGAGAGACAGTTTACAATATGACGCAAAATGCCTTCTTCCTGCATTCTTTCATTCTCGGAACTAAGAATTATAATGACACCAATTTCATATGTGTGAGCATGTAAACGCTGGTGGAAATACATTGCATACGTTATTTGTGAATTCAAGATGGGTTCATTCCACAGATTGACAGAGACAGGTGCCCAGGTGGTAAAATCCACTTTCTATGACTCAGTCTAATGGTGGACCGGCATATTCAGAGCTCAGTGTGAGGATAGAGCACAAAAAATGAGCCTATAACCACGCAAGAGGCCCCATAAAGATTTAATGATCACATTACAACACAAATCAAAATAGTTGGATGCTGAAAAATAGAGACAACTTTGCTATTTTTAAGAACTCTATGACTAAGAGGGCAAAAAATGTAGGGCGGTGCAAGAGTAGCGTGGTTCCAGACCTTTGATTCGTCGCCCACATTTCTGATTTGGTTTTATGTTCCAAAAACATCTTGTGTATTGTTGGGTATGTCATATTTTTTGCCACAGCTTGAAAAATGGAAACAAACGTGGATGAGATGTACATAGCCATAGTGTTGTAAGCTCACCCTACAGAATAACTGTTACTGCAACTTACATATCGAGTGCAAAAGGTATGGCAAATGATCCATTCTTCCAGACAGAAGATTCCGAACATAAACATACAGCCGGACTGAATAATGGAGGGAAAACAGTGTATAATTAATAATTTTATATAAACAATGGATTTCATTACTACGTCGTGAGCGTGTTCATTCATAACACTGTGTGTCACTTTTTAGCATTCGTGCAAATGGATTCTATGCAATAATCTCAAAATCCTGTAGATGCTTGTGGAATTTCAATCATTGGTGTTTGACCACATTGCACTGTGGCTAACAAACAACATGGTCTTCACAGCAGCTTTTTGGTTCCTCAAAAGAAAACATTCAACCATCAGTACATTTGCTTTATATTAACCACCAGCGTCAATACAAAATATGTCCATGTGTGCAAAATTGATCAGAAGAACTCTGCTGGGTTTTGAAATATTCAATGTCAGATTAGTTGTAGCTTGCAGACATACCATTTTAATGCCCCAGTGCTGGGTTTGCATGCACAAGATATTTTGATAGCTTAGTAAATGATTGATTCACAGTGGGAGTCTCCATGGGCTTTGTTGCCAGGCATGTGCACCTACAGAATGTACCATAATGTATGTGGTTAAAGTGGGCAAATATTCCAGTCTCTGTGTAGGCCAAGTTGATGAGCACTGTCTCCTCTTGTGGCTTTTAGAATCTCTGCTCTCCAGACACTTTATGCATTTCTGTTTGTCTTTTTGTCTGAGGAATTGACCACTGATTACACAGTGCATTCCTTCTTTAGTTCCTTCTTTAGTTTTTTGAGGCTTATTTTTGTGTTAGATAGTGTTTGGTTGTTGACCAGAACTGTCAAACCTTCAGTTTCGATATTAAACGCACAGTATGAAATTTCTGTCGGGGGGGGGGGGGTGTCTCTCAATCAATACGAGAGCAAAATATGTTGTTTGATGATGTCGTGAAGTAGCATGGGATCATCGGAGTTGTTGTCTTCATTATTAAACAATGCGCAGAAAACAATAATTATGAGAATAATTATGCTCCAGTGAGCAATTCAAACAATATTAAACAAGAGTGGTTAGCGAGTTAGTTTGGTGACTTCCTTTCTCACTTTCTGTCGTATTATCTGGTGTTTCCCTAGAAATGATAGCGACTAGAGCGGGTATAGGGGTTATGTCACCATTGACAGGCGACAAAATGACAGATTTCTCTGGGTTTGACCATAGTTGAAATAATTTCCGAAAATAAAAAGTACACAACTCAATATAATATAGGGCGAGTAGTTTTTAGACATTTTAATGTGGAAATGTTACATAGTATGCATTTACAGGAAGGTTAAATATATGCTGATATAGATCATAATCCACAAGATGTTGCTTGTAATGTGATGAGAAATTATCTGAACTTTTCCCATTAATATTCAAGCCCTTGGCAAGATGGCGTGGTTGATGGCATATCTATATACAGTCTGCGGACTGACACAGCTTGCCCCTAAAATCCACCTCAAATTCCACTTCATGATTTTATCAGCATAGTGTGGCTGGGCCACTGGAAAAAGACAGACAGAGGATTGGAATCTGGTGAAACCATTAACATACAGGCATCTCCGTCGCCTCATCTCAATGGCTGCTATATAGCTTCTCTGCTCCTTAAAGGAGTTTTAAACACCATCTTGATTCATGAAGATCAGTTCTACACTTTGAAGCAAGATGATATGCACTTAACTTCAATTGCTTTGTTACTGGCCAATGGTTGGAAAAAATGGTTGTGCATCTAAAACAACATAAATAAGCTGATTAGGTTCATGCAACCCACTGGAATATATAAGAAATGTGTTCATATACTCCTCTCACTTAAATTTGTAACACTACTAATAATAGCATTATATAAACTTCTGAGGAAGGAGGGAAATTATTTTAATTGCCTGCTGTAAAAGCATGAAAGAAAGATAATTTTTAAGTAGACATTTTACCCCTTCAGCTTTGTGTATGTGGTAAGGTGTCTTTTGGTGTGTTTGAAGATTACTGGATGTTATATAGCCTGGTAAAAAGTGTCAGTGGTAATGAATTAGCCATAGATTAATTAACTTGTACGTTGGTTCATATTATTATTTGGCAGCTACAAAGGCCAGAGTAATGTGTCTTAGTTTGAAGATGAATCATTTTATGTGTCCATAACAGACAAAGATCTGCATTGAGGGGAAAAAAATGTAAGTTTTATCTTCAAGCATTCTTTATTAGTGTTTGATTTAAATGTCTTGTACAGTGTCCCATTGGCATCTTTAAGCTGTCAGCCTGGATGGAAAGAAGTTCTTGAAGTTGGGTCTTGGTTTATAATGACCTTTCCTGAAAATCAGCATTTATACTTGACTTTGAGTTGTCTATACATTGAGTCTAGGAGCCATGTGTAGGGTGCCTGTCCACTCCAGACAGGTTGGGGTTTGGTTTAGGATTTAGGTGGGAGGTGTTCTTGCAGAATCTCATGAATGGCTGCTTGTGCAAACCTGAGTGGGAAGGGCCACTATAGATTGGCCTTTTTACCTCAGCAACCCCATCAGCTGGTAATTGTCACCATATGTCAAGCAGATGGACTTCTCCATAATGTGCACTTCTCAGTTCAGTCCTCACCCACATGAGCCCACAGAAAAGTTGGGCTTGTCTACCACCATTCAGGGATTAAATTGTGGAAATAAAGTTTATAATATTACCTTGCAGGCTTGCACCAATCTTTTGGAAGAATACCCAGATCCTCTCGAAATGATTTTCGTTGGCATTTAATGTCCACATACACCTAAACTTTCTTGTTTTTCCCGCTATAACCTAACCCCTGACTATAAATTTACATCAGAGAGAAATCTCAAAATGTCAGTAAAAACTATATAGGTGGGTAATGTATTATTTAAAGTTCACCCTCTTGAAGTTGCAGTATCTGTAATCCAGAAACAAAAAAATAAGAAGTCCTCAGAGAGCTCTCTTTTGGTAACTGCCCCCGGCACTGAGTCAACTTGCTCAGCTGGCTGAATGGCTGCCAATAAGAGTAGATTAGTGCCACCGTTGACCTAAACCGTTCCAGCCACAGTCCTTTGAAGATGATGGCCAACTTGCTTGTGTGTTCAGGGCCATAAGTGGGCACTCACTGTATGATATACCAGCTGATTTAGGCCTTCCAATTTCACGGGGAAAAAACAACTATCATACCCAATAATTGCTTTCCTTATCCTCCACTCTGAGATGTGCAATCATTTTCAAACCATCTGATGTTTTTTTTTCACTGCCTTTCTGGTGCCAGAGGTATGAGGCAAAATGATAAACTAGTCCATGAGAGACATGTCAGTGCTGTCAATGCTTTTCGCACAAATGGAAAACACCTTTGTCCGAGATGGACAGAAATTGCTCGTGCCTCCAAACACCCTAATGATAAATCAATAGCACTAGCTAGCTAGTGATTGACAAACATCTCTGTCAGGACATATGTGGAGGGAAAGGGGTAAGGGTTCACATTATTGCAGTGATTTTAGACTGTAAATAATTCTGATTGTATGAATGTTGAACACTCATCATTGTTGCCTGTTCTTTGAGTGTGTGCAGCTTTGACAACAGTCCCTTGTATATGGAGATCCACTTATTGGACTGCTGAACATGTGGAAACCTTTTATATGAAACCCTATGACGCGCAGCATCCCTGTTTACACAAGACATGGGCACAGGTCAGGCAGTATGTCTCATATTTGCTGGTGTTTATCTTTAATACACCTACACCTGCAGGCTGCAGGCTGTGACGCTTATCCGGGGATTATTGTCAACTTTTGTGTGACCCTTGTCTGCCGTGTTGGAATTAAAAGGCAAGACTGAAACAGTTGCCTGGACTATTGCTACATCAATCACAAACTGATATAGAGTGCATTTATGTTGCTTCAAAGTTTCTTTTTCTGTAAAATCAGTTAATTTCATGGAAAGAAAGTATTCGAAGTCTGAAGCCTGAGAAAGAATGAAGCTTAAATCCAAAGTAATTTAAAATCGGCTCTTGTTAAATGTGCAGTACAGCTGCGTCAATTAGTCTATCAATCATTTAGTCGGGTTGAAAGAAAATGAATTGCCAACTATTTTGATAATCAATTAATCGATTTATCTTTGGGTCGTTGGCTGTTAGTTGGGCCAAAGAAGCAATTTGAAAACGTCACTTTGGGCTTTGGGAAATTGTGATGAGCATTTCTTACAATTTTTTTGATATTTGATAGACTAATCGATTAATAGTGAAAATAATAGGCATTTTAATCAATAATGACAATAAACGTTACTTGTAGCCCTATTGAGCGCTTGTTTTAGTATGAAGTAGTATGAAGAAGATTATGAGCTTGAAACCTTGAAGCATTTCAGAAGCAAAGCATCTTCTCCTCAACAGGCACATTTTCATTTTTTGAGTGGTTTTGCCAAATTTGTTTTTGTCTTAGAGCATATTGAACACAGGTATGCAACTCATTTAGATGTGGTAATAGATGCTTTGTTGGTAGATTGCTGACTTAACTCATTTTACTAACTGTACAGTGTCTGTATGTTACCAACAGGAAACCCTCCCCTATTTATCTCCTGCCCTCTTTTTGCCTTCTCTTTCTTTCACAAGACAATTTAAAGTAATAGTTTGACCTCTTTGAAAATGCACTCAGATGATAAAATCGAAACCACTCTCGTGTCTGCGTGCTAAATATGAAGCTAGAGCCAGAAGGCGATTAGCTTAGCTTAGCATGAAGACCGGCAGTAGGACAACTGCTGGCCTTGCTCTATCTTAAAGTAACAAAATTGCCCCCAAAATTTAACCCTAAAGATCACCAATTAACTTAAAAATAAAATCCAAATCAAGTTGCCAACAAAGGCAGTCACTGCTCCTGGTCAAGAAATAGCCCAGCACATGCTGTTAAACACCAGCTTGTTGTTTTTGCACACAAATGAAATCTGCCATGTTAATTACTGAGCTTTAGAGGTGTTTGTATGCTTCTTTTTTTTAAACCTTTGGACAGTTATGGAAGCTATCTTTTTTTTTAGCATTCCTTTATAAGTGAATTTCATGGAAAGATGGCGGTGGGGAGAAAGAGAGCCAATAGTGGGTCTTTAAAAATGTTGGTTTAGTTATGAGCTATGCAGGGTATGCATGTGTTGCATAAAAGTAAAAGTTTCTAATCTGTAGTGCTTGTACTGAGGAGAAGTAGATGATATGTTTCCAGTCACGCGTTTAACAAAAAGCTGTCACTGCTCTCATTAGTGGTAACTCGGCCTCCTCACTTTTTCTCAACCACTCACTTTCACATTGTCCTTGCTGTCCTTGCCAACCAGCATTCCTGGAGTCACAATGGTATGTGGCTGTGTTTCCACTCCACTCAGGGCTGAGCAGAGCTGAGGATTTCCATCATCATCACACCTCAGCAGCTGGCTGAATAATGGCTTTCACCTTTGATAGCAAATGAGGACTGGCTCTTTTTGTTCTGAAAGGACAAGCGAGATGAGATGAGATAATGCTGTACTTCCCAACCAACTCAAAAGAACGTTTTCTTCTTGATCTTTAATAACTGTAGAATTACAAGATTAGATAAATTGTTTCTTTTAGCGTGTCAGGCTAAATGCTGAAAAGTAGTTGTGATTGTCAGTACAGTACAGGATTGTCCCAGAACTTGAAAAATGTAATCCACGCAAATCCAAACCTTTCATGGCTGTCTCTTTTACATGGAATGGAAGCAATTTACTGTTTCTTTAAAACATCTTAGTTTTCTGAATGAATTTCTGAGAGTGCAGGAGAGGTTTCCCAACCACACATATGGCTTTGTCAGTGTAGACGGACAGATGGCAGCCACTGAATTAGGGTTGTGCAGATTGTAGGGGTGCGAATTATGTAATATTTGCAAACTGATCTGAGCATGTGTGTGTGTGTTGCTGCATATGTGTGTGTTATGAGGTCAGTATTTGGCCATGGCTTGTGCGCAGAGATCTGCCATGCTTTGGCAAGGGATGAAATGCTGAAAGCCCCCTGGGGTAGCAGGGTGCACAGGGTGATCGGGTTCACCAGCGTTCACCTGCTCTGCCACTGTTGTCAATGTTAACTGAGAAAGATTAGAGAAAGTAGAATGTGTATATGCTTTCTTTCTCCCTCTGTGTTCTGGGAGAGTTGATACACAGCAGACAGCACCACTGTTTTCCTAGGTGTAGCTCCTCTTCCGCTCTGCTGCAGATGCTTGAAAAACTGGGATCCAACCACGGCTTTTTGGGAATGGACAGGAAACCCCACTCATTCCCCCTCTCTCTCTGTTGCGTCATTCAGCTCTGGAATGATCGTATTATGGTGCACTGTGCACATTTCCAATTACCCTGAGTCTTAGCCCACATACTTGGTAACTTTCATTATTCTCTGCGCAACCCCCACAATGTCTGTAAGATATGCTACTTTTTGTGAGAATATAATATTTGAACTCTGTTTTATCTATCAAAAAGGCCCTCCTTGACTACACTCAATTTGAGTGTTTTTTCAGGCTTCAGCTACAGCAGAGAAACTCACTGACACTGTAACATCTTATATCAGATTTCTGTGCTGACCAAACTTTCTAAAAGAAAGACCACAGGCAGTCAAATGCTCATTAGTGTCAAGTGTCTGAAGAACTGCTGACAGTTCATTAAGCTTTACTACACCTCGTTCCTGCTTGTTACTTAACCCCAAATGAAATGTTCTCCAGTCCAGCACACACCTATCACTTCTCCTCACAGCTGGATGGCAGACCTTTTCACTTGACGCCTGGAAGTGCTCAAGGCTCTAAACAATCAGAAAACAAAAAAGAGAAGGGGAAAAAAAAGCAGAGCAAGGGAAAACATCATCTGACTCGCCACAGTGACGAAAGCCTGTCTGCGTGGCTCTCAGTGCTGCTCACAGCTTGTAATTGAAGAGAGACCCAATTTCCAACCTTATTTGTGAGAAGTGGCATGAAATAGTGCTGTCACATAGCTGCTTTGTTGTTCTGCTTTCCCAGGTTACTTCAGCAAGACTTGAATTTAAACAGTTTTATGTGGACTGACATTTTCCCCTCTTTGTAAGTCCTGTGGGAGGATTATTATCATCCCTCTTGAATAACAATCAAGGGGATAATAGGAACATCTCATACTTGGGGCTAATTGCACTGTTCTAGTCTTTCTGACCATAGGCTTTTGACATGAAAATTCAAATAATTTAGTAGTTATCATGAGAATAGCCAAATAACTACAGTATAGTATTTATTGATAAAACAGTGGGGTTACAGGATATTTAGAAGCTCAGGGAGTAAACAGCTGTCGTGAATACTAGAGCGTACCATGGGTGACATTTACATTGGCTTACCAACTGAGCTCCTTCCAAATGTTGAAACTGCTACCTGCTAACTGGGTTTCTTCAGACATAAAAGGGGAGAGAAGATATAATATGAAGAATGTATAAGTGTACATATTGTATATAAGAATACAATATGAGATGGGAGTCTACCTGTGGAGCAGGTTTCTTATTACCTCCGCCAAGGAGGTTATGTTTTCAGTGACGTTCGTTTGTTTGTCTGTTTGTCTGTCAGCAGGATTACACAAAAACTATACTGAACCAATTTTCCTGAAACTTGGTGGAGGGATGGGGCATGGGCCAAGGAAGAACCCATTAACATTTGGAGCGAATCCAGGAAGTTTTTATCTCTCTTTAACATTGCGCGATAGGGCATTTTTCGACTTTTTCATTAATTTTCCATAGAATAATGCATGGATCTTGATCACAAAAAAAACCAGGCATATTTAGACGGCTGGTATCTATGAGTGTGTACAGTTTAGTGCACATCCAAATAAAAATCTGAATCTGGCGGATTTAAATGTGTTTTCATTGGGGGGTAGTCTTTTCCTGGCTGCTGTACGGTAACAAATAGCGCTAGAAACCTGCAACTACCACCAACGTGTAGCTAAGTTAATGGGGATTCAGTAAGGTACTAACAGTGTCACAAGTTGCTGCAGTTGGTGCTGAGGCTTAAATAAGAGGGCTGTTGGGCCTTGGTGGAGGAATGCGCTCTACTGAGTGCCATTCTCTGTTTTTTGTTTTTTTGTCAATTAGTATGTCACCCATGTCAAGCACAACTTGACGTTGTCTAGACACAGGTACTTTATTTTGCCTTGGTGGTCAGATAACTATTATCACTCAAGTTGTTTAAATCGCAAGGTATTTGAAGGTTTTCCGGCTGAGCTTGCGGGTGGTTCTGGTATCTGTTTACAAGATAAGTACAGGCATGAATGAGTAATTATAATAATGTAATTAGGGCTGGGAGATGGCAAAAAATATATTGATCAATATCAATATTTATCAATCGCAATATGTAATTTGATAATACTGCGAGTTTTAAGAGTTTCTTGACAATGACTGAAGCCTTGCTGTGAAATTTTGCCATTTTGAGTGCTGGTGTGACCTCTCCTTTACTCAGGTTTTACTTCATAATTAGGGATGCACAGAATGTTCGGCAACCGAAATTATTCGGCCGAAAATAGCAAAAAAAAAAGCACTTTCGGTGTTCGGCCAAATAAGTGA
>JBBPCS010001902.1:0-14328 GCA_037974645.1 Hollardia meadi
TTTTGTACACTCTGTGGGTCTCATGGCAGACTGTATGTCCAGGGTTATTCTGATCTGTTAGGTATCGAGTATTGAACGAGTATCATTTCAGTCTCAAGTATCGTTTTGGTATCGAGTATCGTGATACTAAACTGGATATTGGTATCAAAGTCACAATTTTGGTGTCCTGTAAAGTGTAATGGCAGTCCAGCCATATACTAGGTTTCACTTAGTCTTGTTTGATAGGAAAAGCTATTTCTTTAACTTCTTATAATCAGATGTGATTGTCCTGATCAAAACAGAGTTAGTGATATAGTGCATGCTCATCAAAGATAAAGCCTCAGCATAAACACACTGAAAGAAAAAAATCCCATGGCATAAATTTGCAGAATACACAAGGCAAAGACTAAGAAGTGAAATAGTGATATAGTGACGTCCAGGGCTGATTAATAGAAGCTCCAATACTCAGAACTCAAACTGACAAAGAACCACAAAATTTAACACTTAAACACCAGCTGATGGTGATTTATTTGAGCATTGGAACTTTTATTGCTGCACTGTTTTAGTTAATTAAGGTGAAGCATCTGTAAATGTTAAGGTAATGCAGTTCCATATTTTATACTATCCAGTTACTATCCAGGCCAGACATTTTAAGAACCCACACGAAAACATCAAAAATGTGTATGGACCAATAAATGTCTCCATGCATTAGTTATTCAGGTGGCATGTCTGCACTAATCATAAACACCTGCTCTTTGCATTGCTGTAGCCAGCTTTAGCAGGCGTAAGTTACCACTGACATCAGATTGCAGACGGTGGAGAAACTACTTGGAGAGTTTGGCTACTTGACTGCTCTCTGGAGAGCACGACACTGCTCAGGCAGCCATTGCAGTTGAAAAAAACATTTTAGCCAGCCAAAAACATCCTAGTTTATGCTGTGTGTGTAACAGACATTATGGATTCACATGTTCTGACATGTTGTCAATCTCAAAGAGTGATTATTATAAGTGAGAGACACCAGGTGAAGAAATGCTCTCAGGTAGCCACTGATTCATGATACTTTTCACTCTACAACTATACTATAGGATACTATACTACCTGTAACAAATATGAATGCCCACAGTTAGCCGGTGTTAAAGTTTCCAGCGAATTAAGGTAATCTGTAAATAAATAGGAGAATAGAATAGGTATAATCCTGTATAGGTTGGTACGTTGTGTGCCTGGCACCCAAAGGAGCCTGTCAAACGGAACCTGGCATCTTCCGAAATTATCAACTTTTTTACAAAACTCTGATTTTCTCAAAGGTCAATATACTGACTTTTTCATTGCATCCCTTGAAATTTTAAAGTAACAGTTTTGTGTAAATGGCTTTTTATTATGCTTAGGGTTATTCAAATTTGAATTTTCAATTCAAGATAAAAACAACAAATTTATATTCTCAAGGTCCCCAACAAATAAAAATAGGAGCAGTTTGAGTTTTCAATCTCTGAACACGCTCTGCTTGCACATTTGCACAGCCCCCACACAGTAAAATACATATATGGCAGAAATGTGAGCACATAAACATGCACATGGAACACAGCTGGCAAGTGTTTATTAACAAGCCAGGGTCATCATAAATCATAAAGAGTCTATAGAAGGTCACAAATATTATGAATATCATATACAGTCATACAGTATGTGGTAGACACTGTCAGAGGATATGGGGTAATTACATTTGTTGTGTGGGGTGATGATTCTAACGAATGGAAACATGGGTAGTCCACATTGAAATTAAATCACATGTTTTCCATTTAAACAATGCGGGAGATACTGTATGACATGCAATTGGTTCAAATGCACCAATCAGAGGACATGGCCATGATGACACTGCTTTGCATACTGGCCAAGGTTGCAATGTCTGCCAAGTGTGAAGACAATTGTGCTTGTTTGAGATTTTGATTTAAAAATAAAGATACGGTAGTCTGGCTTTCCATCACTTTTTATACTTAAACAATGTGTCACCCTATTGTGTCATACCTTGCAATATGTAGGCAGCCAACAGAGCAGCATCTGATGTCTTGCACAGGAGGCGACCATGGTAGAGATCCCTCTTAACCTGCAGGAAGACGAGATATCTGTGGACGGAAACACAAAGATACTGATTCGGGTCATTATTTAGATGGGCTTAGTATCGACATTCCTGTTCTTGGCAACATAATTTTGCAAGTCAAATGTAGATTGTTGTAAAGATAGCAAAGAACTATTTAGTTTTGTGTGAAACAATCAGTGAACCACATCTCTTGTCTTACACAATATACGTCACCAACACTGACATGGCTGTTAAGTTGGCAAGTATTAACAGAAGTGAAAATCACTACAAGGCTGGCCATGCTGATAGCTGCAGCTTTGTGAAAGGACAGGTGCTTTTGTTAGTTAGCTAGCATGCAGACCGGCTCAACAAGGTTTCATTTACGGGTTTTGGTGAGTGTTTAACGAGACGTCACTTACTCGACTGTTGGGTGTGTGCTCTTTCTAATTATCTAGTTATTAGTTTCATGACAAACTGCCACTTTCTTCAGTTGCAAAATTATCTTTTAAATGACAAACATCATAAATGTAATTCATGGCACAATTCAAATGGGATCAAAAAATTACTTGTCTCTCGCCATTAACTTCTATACATATTTTTTCTGAAATGAGATCCCATGGTGGTCCACTGGAAGGGGAGGGATTTGCGTATGTGTCTAGGTTTTAAAAAGCTACAGTACCTGGTTGCTCTACACAGTGAATTGCAAAAGAAATCTAGTTAGTGACAACTCCAAAACTCTTTGGCCCTTTCACATTTAGAATGAATCTATAATATAGAAAAAAAATTATGAAGGCATGATTGGCAATACAAAAACTTCTCCTGGAACATTAGACACGGGACATGTAGCCTACCCTCGAGGCAGAACTGGAGCTAAATAATAATCATTTTGAGAATTGACAGTGATTTAAAATATGAAGGCTGGTTCGCGGTTGAAGTCCACTGGGAGCAACACAGTCTTCTGCTCTCGTCCGCGACATCCACAGATTACTCATATGTCAATTTTCCCACCCAGCATTCATTTCAAACGCCCGTGAGTTGGTTTCTCTCCAAGCAGCAAAGCAATAAATTGTATAGCAGTAAGCATTGCTATGAAGAATGTCAGGGCAGAGTTAGAGTGTAATTTTTGCCTTTTATCACCTGATGATACAACTTGATGTCTTTAAATTAATTATATCTATGTTACACATTGTGTTTATTTGTATAAAAATGTCTAACTTCATTTACAGTGTGTTTATGGTGAGCTAAACACCCTTCAGCTAGTCGCAACTCTTGAAACTGCACAGGGGCAAATGTGGATCCTACTGGTCAATAGGTCAAATTTGGCTACTCACTAAAAAAAATCTTGCCGCCACCCTGTTAAGAAATAAAGAAAATGAAAACCAAAAAAATAATATTAATCAATGCAAAATGTTGTTACCTTTCGTGTTTTGCTAATATACTATGTATTTGTGTGAGCTTTCAGTCAGAACAGATGGTGGAGGATGGAGAAGCTCTCTCTTGTCGGCACTCTGCTCTATCAAGAAAAGCTGGATTGCCAATAAGAGATTTCACTGCGTGGCAACCAGTCGAGGGATGTGATTTACAGGGATCTGTGCGCTCAGTAGCACTGTGGCTCCCTCCTCACAGCAGTTTGTTCAGCTGTCAAGGATGCCACACACAGTACTGTAGTGGTGAGGAGCTTCACAACACTGCAGCTTATAAAAAGGCTGTCATGAAATTAGACTTGTGGTTTGTCTTTTGCGTCACAACACGCCCTTTCAATACTAAAGATACAGTAAGGTTTTAAAACGTTATACTTCAGATTACTAGTTTTTTCACTTGATAATAAAAAACAGAAGGTGAAACATTATCATGAAAAACTTTATAAAACCATTTAATTTCCCAGTTTTTTATACTAAGTAAGGATTGCCACAGACCTAAGATGGACTGTATGTCCTTAAAGGGTTCTCAGTTCAGAGAAAAGTAAGTAATTATTCTTTAAATTCAAAACAATTCTGGTCCTTCTTTTAAAAGCTGCCCATCATGAGTCTGACAATGTTATAGGAGAGCAATGCTAAATTGGTGGAGTCCTCTTTTAAAACAATGCTCAACCCTAACCCCACCCTATTTGTATGATTTGCTTGTATTACTGGCTTGACTCAAGTGGAAATGCAAAACGAATCACTGTAGAGACATAAAGGCATCACAACTCACTGTTAAAATATAATCAGTGGGAGAAAAAGGAGAGTCGTGAAAGGTAAAGATTGTCAGGCTAAAATTTTACTTCCATCCACCCCCAACCCCACCCTCCACCCCTGCAGCCCACCACACTATCTTGAAATCTTACCTGGTGATTTCCTCTTTCAGGGCAGCAGGGTCGGGTGGGTAAAACTTGACACGCAAACACATGGTGAATGGAGGCTGGGCTGGGAAAAAAGACAACCTTTTAAAGTTGTATTGTTTATAGGATGATTCATGTTTTTTTCTTTTTCTTTGTCTTTTTTGCATGATATATTTAGCACATAATTACTCTGGTCAAATTTGGAAATCGATTTAACCAACTTATCAGGCATGAAATACTTACATTTCATTTGTTTGGAAATGGACTTTGAAAACTCCAACCAATGCTGAAAAGGAGAGGAAGACAAGTAAATACCTGCACTAAGGTATTTACTACCTGCACTGAGTCTTTAGCTGCTGAACTGTCGGTCTAGAGTCTGATTGCTCAGCAGCAGAGGATGATTACTTGTAATCTATAGCTGGAAGGGACTGTAGAATTACTCCCATCTTCTTGCCTTCTGTTTATTTAGACCCCCTCCAACACAGTCACCATGCAAATAGGAGATGAAAGAAGGCTGTTTGGAAGATAATAAGGAGAGAGCTGTTTTCTGTCAGCGCTCAGCATCACAAGGGGAAACTGGTTCTAATCAGTGAGATGATGACACGCTGAGAATAATGGAGCACTGGAGCACTCACAATACAGCAACTGCAAGACACAATGATGCGACAGTATGTTAACTTTTAATTACTAACTTTTTTTTTTAGCAACTGCTGCGTTCACATTTTCTTAAAGTCTTTCAGCTGGCTGATAAAATTCATAAAATGCAGAGAGAAGTGGATAATATTTTCAAGTCTCAAAAGCATCTGTAATCCCAGTGATACCTCAAAAGTGCATGAATACTCGCTCTGAGACCTGCAAATTCACCAAGGACTTTACTAATTTCTATAACTGATATTCATATCAATCAATGGGGTTGGCCTTGTGCCAGTTTGCATAATCAACCTGCAGGCCTATCTACCTGTCCCGAAAATATTTAGGTAGAGTAAAAAAAGAATTAGGCCTGACATTTGTACAATATTTTTAAAATAATCCGTCACTGCCTGTGAGATTTAACTAATAATATGCTCTTCCTGGTGATTTACAGATTTTAAGATTCTAAACTTACAGTTTAGAGTGTATAACAACTAATTTACACACATTTTTGCTTTGTGTCCGTAATTACGGACGCATATTTCAGTCCAATAAGGATTTCATTGATGAAGCAATGAAAAAACGTTTTATAGAGAGAGGTTATTCTTTACAGTGTATTGATGAGGCTTTCCAAGTTGCATTCTCCAAATCCCGCTCCGAGCTTCTACAAAAAAGTGTCAAAAAAGAAAAAAGTCAAAAACACCATTCTAAAACACTGGCCTATTTTTGGCATCTGATCCAGCATTAGCCCAGCATTTCAAGGATCCTCCACTTTTTGTTTATACAAGAGGGCCGAACCTATACAACAAGCTGGTGTGGGCAAATATTAAGGCAGGTCCAAAACAGACTCTTTTAGCTCCTCTGAGAGATGGGAATTATCCAGGTGGCAATTGTGCCCAGTGTCACAACACATGTAGAACTTCTATTTTTTGAGACATCCAAGATCCGGCAAAAGTTTTTCTGTTAAGGGTTTTATCACCTGCAGCACAGAAAATGTTATTTACTCATTAAAATGCCCATGTGATAAGTTCTATTTAGGTAAAACCACACGCATGCTAAAACAAAGGATCAATGAACACAAGAGTTCCACCAGACGTAATGATATGAACTATCCTGTTGCCCGTCATTTAAATGAATTTTCACACCCTATCCCCTCTCTACAATTTCAGGGCATTGAACACATTGAATTGCCAAGAGGGGGAGACATGGAAAGAAAAATTTGCCAAAGAGGGCTATTCTGGATTGACACTTTGAATACACTTCAGCCTATGGGCCTTAATGAGGATTTTGATATGAGTGTTATGCTATAATCCAAGGTGTCTTCTTGCCATATGTTCTGTTTAGAATTTGGGGTCTGTGGTTCATGATGGCTTTGCCTGATATCCCCCCATAACCCTTTATTCTGTCTCCATTTTTTCTTATACTAGATGGGGGATCTCTGATTAATGATGGCTTATGCCTGATCCATCTCAGGGCCCCATTTACTATGCCATGTAACTGTTGGATTTTACTATTAAGTGCTTCCTAATTACATTTGCTTTGTCTATACTCACTGTGCTCACCCCATGTTATACTTTAATGTACTTTATTGTGTTTTATGACAAGTGAGGTTCCAGTCCCTGTTATTCACAGTGTTCACTGGTGTTTAGAGACTGCATTTCCCCAGGGGGTGGAGCCTCTGCCACTGGGGTGCACACAGGTGTGCTGCTAATGATTTGAGTGTGATTGGTTTTGTTGGCCTGCCTGTCCATTGTCAGTTGTGCATGCTCTGGAAAAGGTCGGATAGACCGAAAGCTGTGCGGAAATCTCTGCTTTCATGTGAAATATTTTGTTAAAGGAGGGATGGACGACTATGCACATACTATAAATTACACAGCTAGCATGCTACCAATGTCAAAGTCTAAAGTAGATGTATAAGTAAAATTGATTTATGATAGATTTATGATTACATTCATCAATCAGTTAGTCATTCGTTTTTATTGCTAACTTCCTGTGGCACAGTGCATATGGTATGTCTGAAATCTTAAATTTTTCAATGGAATGGAGTCATTTGCCAGATTTGAGAAAAAAAAAAAGGTTTCAGAGATACATCAGAGATCACGGAGGTTCTCATAGGAATGACTGGACTTCTGGGAGATTGAGATGAGATTGTAAAGACTGACAATGTACAGAACAGCTACAGAACAAGTGGCCAAAAATGGCTTCTTATCCTTGCATCATCTTCACTGGGTTTCCGTGATTTACATTTGAAAAGTGTTATCATCCTCAACCTGTTAAACACAATGCTTTATTACATTTGATAACCTAAAATGTATTTTACAGAATAAGAGATTTGCTCTGTGAACTTGGGGGCACAAATTATTGGCCGATTGAAAGAAGCCAATTATGTTTTAATTAACTTTTTGATTAAAAGTGGAAAATCATCAATTTGGACAAATTATTAAAACGGTAAATTGAGGCTACTGTAAGAGAAAAACCTTGAAAAGAGAGAGAGATGACAGAGAGAAAGAGAAGAGTCGTGAGTCATAGTAAACTGTCACTGGCTTCAACTGAATTAAATCCATCTGTATTCTAGTTGGGTATATTATTAAAATCAATACTTACTCTCTGTTTGTCTGGGTCAACATATCTAATGCCAAAGTAGTCTTTCTCCAGCAAGTTGAGATGGTGGCAGATGAGGTCAAACAGGTACTGTCCCTTTGCATCCCGCTGAAAAATGAAAAAATATAAATAAATATTTCATAAAAATGAAAAAAATTAATATAACCGACATGCTTTATAATAGAGAGCAGGAAAGAGAAAAAAAATGGCGCTTCATTTCACAAGACTGCACAGCCCCCATCCTCTCCATCTCAATATTTGCATATTCACAGACACAGTTAATGAACCCCCAGCAGATCAATGGTGCATATGTGAACACACAGATCCAAAGTCTACACTCTGCCCAGGCAGAGCAGCAAACAACATCACACAATATAAAATGAAAAATATATTGATAGTGTCACATTAAAATGATCCCCCCCATCAGCAAGTCCATTTTTTTTAGATCCTCTGAGAAGTCCAAACGGCCACCTGAAAGTGTTTTAATATTTCACTACCCTCAAGGGAGATATATGAGGGCTATCAAATATTCATATCGATGCAGCAGCCACCTGTGAAAGCTTTGAGAAATTTCTGCGGCAGAAAAAGACCTGAAAGCACACTGAGAGAAGGTGTAAGTAAAGGAAAAGACAGACAGAAAAGGAAAGGAGGCCCCTTGTCATGCAATTCTGTACAAAATCTGACCCAGACCAGGGCACCTACATAAAGCTGTATCTGCCCCAAAAGAGTCATTAAAAAACCTGTTTTAATGAAGTCTTTATTTAGATTTACTGCAACAATAATGTAGGTGGCAACAAGGCTGTGATTGAATGCATAACAAAACATGAGCCAGTAACTGGAGCTTTTTATGACTGCATAGCCAAAATTCAACTCTGAATTAAGTCACTGACATATACTGGAATTAGATTAGCCTCCTCATGGGTGAGTATGCACAGACTCAAGTCAAAACTGGCAAACTGGCTCAAAAACATGAATGGGAAGATTATTTCCTTTAAGGGTGCAACATAAAGAAATAGTTTGCTTCATAATGAAATTCCAGCAAACATCATCAACTTCATATCATTGTAAGCCGGATAAAGGTGGTTAAGACGACACCCTGTAAGCTAGCTAGTTTAACTTCTCAGCCTTCTCCAAAACAACTGAAATGGTTTTATGGAATCGTTCATTTTGGGAAACATTGAGTACTTGCAGTGCTTTCTTGCCGAGAGTTGAGATGAGAAGATGTATACCACATCTCTATCTCTATCTCTACTCTATGCAGTAAATATGAAACTACAGCGAGTCACCTGGCTAGCTTAGCTTAGCACAAAGACTAGACACAGCTAGTCTGGCTGTGTCTAAAACATCTAACTCAAACATTGCTAAAACTCACAAATTGACATATTTTCTTTGTTATTTCTCCGACTATTTCTTGGGCAGGAGCCATGGCAGCCATTTTCCCCTCTGTCCAGTATTTTTCCTAAGCTAACCTAGAGAGTGGAATTATTCTGCTCTTCTAACTCTCAGCAAGAAAGCAAATAAGCATATTTTTCAAATTGTTTACCTTTTGTTTAAAACAATCAGGTTACAACATTTCCTCTAATAAAAGTGGTAGTCAAATAAAAAACAAGTCTCATATAATGTCAACACAAACAATAAAGACCTACCCCAAATAAAGGCAAAGACAAGGGTGGATAAACTCCTGGTGCCTATTATATAATGTGGAGGATCGTAGGTTCGATCCCCGACCCCTGCAGTCAGCGTGTCGAAATGTCCTTGGGCAAGATACTGAACCCCAAATTGCCCCCGAAAGCATAGCCATCGGTGTGTGAGTGTATGTGTGAATGGGTGAATGTGACAAGTGTTGTAAAGCGCTTTGAGGAGTCGGTAGACTTGAAAGGCGCTATATAAATGCAAGTCCATTTACCATTTTACGTTAAGCATAAAGTATGCATAAAGTAATACACATCACTTTCATACATTCAACGATACAAACATGCTAATTTCAACACTATGTTGTTCTGGATTACTTATCTTAAGTGCTAATGCTGCATTTCAGTCACTGCAGGAGTATGTAAGTCCTGTATGTCCTAGCCAAATAATATTTTGTAGCATAACAGCATACTGTAACAACTCTTTAACAGGGAAAACAGGAGGAGGGAAAACCAGGAGGCTTAATTAAATATGACCAAATATACTTCAATCATAAGGGATTATAAATAAAGGCCTGTCTCCAATATAAGCCTGCTTCTAATAAGTGCTCTCTGCAGTTGAGGTTAATAAAGGCTCTTGTTACTATTTAAGGAAATGTGGTACATACTGAAGGTCTGGGGATACTCAAGTAAACACTAGACTTCCAAATGGTAGGTCACAGTTAGGGCTGGGCAATTAATCGAAAATTAATCAAAACCGACATTCAGAACCTCTAACCAACGTAATCTTGCCCATGTCGGTTATTTCAGGTTTTTTTTTTTTTTTTTAATTCTGTTAATACTTTCCCCACTGTGTGTGTTCATGTACTGTCCCCTTAAAACATACCACCGCGTGTGTAGTCACGTGACTCCGCTCCGTCCAGTCCGCGACATGGAAGCAACATGGAGGAGAACTCAAACACCGAGCCAACTGAGCAACTCGAGCAGCTTGTACCAAAGAAAAATGCCGTGTCCGTCGTTTGGACACATTTTGGCTTCAGCGAAGACGACACAGATCAATAAGAAGTAAAATGTAAACACTGCGGAAAAACAGTTTCAGCGACCAAAGGTAACACCACCAATCTGCTTCAATACTTGGAGCACAATCACATTACCGAATATGAACAGTGCAAGAGATTCAAGTTATTTTCTACTTTTCACATGGCAATATTTAAAATAATTTATTTTTTTGCAAGAAATGCAAGTTATTTATTTTTTTACTTTTTTTTTTAGGGAACTTGCTTTTTACCTTTAAACTAAAATGTAACCTTTTTCACAAGACGTTTTCATTTCAAGCGATGTGTGCTTTGATTTCAATTGTGTATAAACAAACAAAAAAAAACATAAAATAATCGTTCATTAATTGTAATCGAGCTAAAAGGTTCAATTAATCATGATATTGAATTGAGGTCATATCGCACAGCCCTAGTCACAGTGGTGTCATCTAGCTGCACAAGCTGTAAATGCAAGGAGTATATTCCTGGTCAGGTTTTGCCCCTTATATTCAGCATATTCAAAGCCAGAAATGCAAAGATCACATTTTTAATGCTGACATTCCCAAACATTTGACGCCTCTTATTGTATAATCCTGACATACATGTATAGATACTACAGTAACTGTCACTGACACCAAGGAGACCTGTGCATGCCTGCATAGAGAGTGCATGTAGTGTGAGTTTAATAGATTTCGTCAACTGCTCCATGTACACTGTACATTTAGGCTATAAGTTTTCCTCCCTCGGTAGTAAAAGACATAAAATATCCAGCAGCGACCTTTAGCAGTGACACTGCGTTCACATAACTACCACAAAACTGCAGAGTCAGAGAAAGTCAAAGGCAGATATATGAGAACGGAAGGGGGAAAAGAGAAGAGGAAGACAAAACCAAATGAAGAGAAACAATAGGAAGGAGAAAGTGAGAGAGCAAGCGAGGCCAGTTGTCACTGTTTTATCTGTGTCAATACAGCATGCCACAGCACAGCAAAGTAAAGGACAGGAGAATAGATGCATTGAAGCTTTGCTCCATGTATGAACCATTTTCAGATACAATCCCTGTTGAGATACACTCTTCAACACATTGCTAGAATGTCTTTGATGAAGCCTGTTCACACTTCTGTTACACACAGGTACACTCTAGGGCTGCAGGATTCTTGCAAAAATTGTGAATCACAATTTTTCTCCCTAAGAATTGAGATCATGATTCTCTTCCACGATTCTTATTTTTTTCAACAAAAACATTTATTACACTCTTTGTTACTCTCGATCTGAGACGCTTGCTGTCTAGACAGAGTTTTAAACAGACGACATAACATGTATCAAAGTGCTTGACTAAACAAAACAGTCTTTGGTGGCAAAACATGCCTCAAGTGTCTTTCCCTAACTTTTTTTTTTTTAGAAAAGTGAGTAACTTAAAGCTGCTGAACATAAAAAATAGAATGTAAAGGTACAGCTTTAGAATAAATAATAATAAAAATAAAACCTAGCACCCAATCCTTTTTGGACAGCCAACTATTGTACTTCTTGGCCAGGAACACCAGCCTATAGTATTGACATTTTGATGCTTCAAGAAGGAATGCAGGCAAGTTACAATCCCCCCCTGTACTGAAAACCCTTTGCTTGACTTAAACATACAGAAACATATTAAAGTGCTGCACTTAAACTTAAAGGTCTCTTGTAACATAAAAAACTCAAGTCTCTTTTCCTCTTTCTGATTTTAGAAGAACGCTTAATCAAAGTGATACTTAAATGCTGCTAAACATTAAAAATATATGTAATATATTTTTATAAATAGAAAATATGCTTATATGCGTATGCTATAAAAATATGCTTGTGATGTGGTTGGTTTAACCTTCATTGCCAACTCATACTGGATTTAATGGTTACGTTTGAGGTTAGATTTGTTGTGTTACTTTGTGGTGCTGCGACGATGCCAAAGCATTGCTTACAGATTATTTACTCGTTGAAGATCATCGTCGGGTTTAAACCCGAAAAAGTTCCACACGCTGGAATGTGCTCCTTTTTTTTCAGTATTAGCACATCACTCTCGTCCTCACCACCAGGATTTCCCTCAGTATCGCTTATTTTTTTCTGTTAAAAACTTCCTTAAAACTTTCTGGCTCCGCTCCGACTCCTCCACTTCTGACTAAACACCCGGTCCAGAGGTCAAATTCACCTGAATGACACACACCCTCAAGATGTCTTCAGACCTTTATTCATGCTAATTTGACTGTGGATGGATGGATGCATCGACCCTGTCTCTCCTTCTGTCCTCTTGTCTCTATACGTTGGTTAAGCAGATTCATTAAATCCCAGGATACAGACAATTGTTTTACTCCAGTTGAAACATTTTCATTTAGCAAGTATGCATCACCACGTTAGTCATTCATGTAAAAACACACCACCCCGACAAAATTGGGTCTAATCATGACTTCGCATTGACTCTGCA
This sequence comes from Hollardia meadi, assembly GCA_037974645.1. Classification (NCBI taxonomy): domain Eukaryota; kingdom Metazoa; phylum Chordata; class Actinopteri; order Tetraodontiformes; family Triacanthodidae; genus Hollardia; species Hollardia meadi. Next base: position 12,716 of record JBBPCS010001902.1, read on the forward strand.
ATCATGGCAATTCTAAAATTCTGTCTGTTCTTTAAATCCTGTTAACAACATCACATAATAGGCCTTTCTGCTTGTGCCAGCACTAGGTTAACACTACACACATATTGAACAAAATATTCAGATTTAAAATGTCATTGAAATTAAAACTAAATCTAGTTTGTAGATTTAAAAAATGCTTTTTTGCAAAACAAGTCTGTAATGATAAATGTGCATTAAAGTACACCACCAAAGCTTTAAGGACGTATATGAATGAGTTAAATCAGGAGATGTAGTTCATTAACGATAAGCATCAGTTTTTAGTGTTTTTGATGCCAGAGTTTAACCTACACCAAAGCACAACCAAGCCTAAACCTATCAGGTCCATTTGTGCAAAGCGATGCACTTGCCAGACCTTTCCCAGGATGCACCGGGCTGACCCTCCATCTCCTCTGTCAGTGTGTCTGTATGTCGTTGTCACCACATACACCCTGACTCACCAAGACAGGCCTGCTGACTAGTGCAGCAGCAAAAATAGAAAGACACACATCCATGTGCAGTCTCACACATGCACACAAGGAGCCTCAATCTCTCTTGCTATATTATAAATGTCTTTGCTACACCTGTGAAACCTCTAGATCCAAAGCATTTTCACAGCCTGAACCTCCCACTCCCTCCATCTGCTGTGCACTGTAGTGTAAACCACAGTGATGTCCAAAAAAGCCCTCCCAATTGATCATGTTGTTACTGCCTGTTTCCTTTGCATACATCAGTGTGCTTATATACACCATGCCTAAATGTGTGTGTGTGTGTGTGTGTCTTTGTGTGTGAGAAGTTACTGATGATTAATATCCAAGTTAGTAGATATGAAACAACAACAGAGAGGGCAGCAGGGAGATTTATCTCAGTTCAACATTTAACCAAATAAATGAGAAGGAATGAAATGTATGAGTAGAAGCCATTCACGATTTCTTTTTAACTCCTTGGAGTTCATAATTTTCTCACGAAACCAAACGGGAGTTCTTTTTATGGCATCAGCATAATGTAAGCAGGCACAGTTTCTATGGATTTATCAGATGTTACAACAGGTTTTTAAATGGTACGAGTTAATAAAGGGCTTCTGATCTTGAGTCTTCCATTGTGCATTACGAGTGCCAGTAACCCTGTTGTTCCTGGTAATTTACCTGACTCTGATGCAGTTTGTAACGATGAGATCAAAACACTCTCGCTTTGGTCCACACTCAGTGTCTGGCTCGATTTAACAGCCGTGGAATAAAGCAGCAGAGTCCATATTGCCCATAGGCAGCTGACCAAACACTTGCGATATGTAGTGTTGTGTTGCATACTGATGAGACAAACTGAACTTCAGTGAGCTGACCGGGGCTCCACATCAGAGGTGAGCGGCACACTGGTGTCATAGTCATCACCGGTGTGATAGTGCACCACGACATGGATTGTGCAATACCTTCATCACTGTGATAAATATACAGTCTAACTAAAGGCTACAACAGCCTAATTATCAGTCGTCGGATTGCAACAATATCGGTGTTCATTTGTTTGATTTTGGATCCTTTTCAACATCATCAACCACCATGGCAAGAAGAGAGAGAGGAGCCAGCAGGGTAAGATGTTCAAAC
>JBBPCS010001903.1:0-14328 GCA_037974645.1 Hollardia meadi
TCAGCAGGTCGTCTTGACCATGTCTACATGCCTAAATGCATTGAGTTGCTGCCATGTGATTGGCTGATTAGCTACTTTAGCAGTTGAACAGGTCTACCTAATAAAGTGGCCGGTGGGTGTGTATTGGACCAATAATGAATCAACCCAATAATAGGAAATTTATCAGCCGTTGACTGATAATTACATTATAGATGGTAAATAGAGTCAATAATACAAAGCCAAATTGCTTTCGTTGACTTAACAAACAGCATCTTCAAACTCCAGTGGGTGGCGCTATGCATCTTAAAAGTTTGTTTGTGATTCACCAATAAACACAGAGGAGGAGATGAAGAAGAACAAGAACAGGAAGAGCAGCACACTGTTGTGCTTGTGATGTCAAGACAGAAGCACAACAGAAGACAGAAGACAACATGATTTGAATTTCTTTTCAAAATCTAAAAATATGAAATTACCTGTTATCTGTATTGGCCATGAGAAGCAACTAATTATAAGTTATCGTATCAGCTGAAAAAAATACGTATTGTACATCTTTACAAATAATATGAGCGAAGTTTGTGGTTGTGCAGCTTTAATACAAAAACTCCCATTTTCAGCTACGACCCCTCATAATACAGGTCAATGTTGACGTGTGTGTGAGGTGAATGCGTCTGTGCACTCAGAGGACTGTTTGTAATACAGTATGTTAGCGTATCCTGAGCGGGACCTCTTTTCTATTCAGAACAAAGAAACTACTTAAATGGATGTGGATGCGGTGGGCAGTCACATATAGTGAGCGATGGTATATTTAGATACTTCTTGTGCACACACTGCACACACAGATACACAGCAGCACTAGCTCATCAGGTATATTGTATCACAAAAGTAGTGACAGAATATACAAAGACACAAGTTTCAAAATCATCATCAGTTTTACTAATTTACTACCACACTAAACTATCACACAGTCACAGCTCAGTGAAAACACAGACACCAAAGTAATTCTGTAGGAAAATAGCCATACATCTTTACTAACCTCAGCAAAGTGACTTATAAGCAATTTCACATTTCCTCATTGTTAATTACAGTAAAAGTAATACATTTTGTATGCTGAGAGTCCACAGACAGAACATTTTTCATATTATTTAGCTTTAGTTTGTACAAGCTTGTAACAGACTTAAATATACAGTAAAACCAGTATGATAGAGCAGAAAATGAACTTCACACCCTAAATCTATTTTCCAAGCAACATTGTTTCCTTTCCTTTCATTTGCATTATTATTACCACCTGACAGCATGCAAACGAGCTGAAACTAATGAGTCAACACAGCTAATGTCACAAAACCCGAGCCAAAAATACCAAATAGTTGTTGACATTTGATTCACAGTATTGACATGCCTGGTGTCACTCACGGTTGCAGCAGTTTAACTCTCTGTGTTCACAGAACTGCCTCGTAAAGGATCCACTTCTACAAAATCCACAGGATATAATGCAAAATACCTTCTAGACATCACAGATCTGCCTGATCAAGACAAATGTCTTGAACTTTTTCAATTTCAATTGTGACGTTCTCGTCCAGTTCTGTCCAACCAGAAGTTCAACCAAATTCCATTTAGTTTTTAAAATGAAATGTTCTTAGCACAGTTCTTAGTTTGAACATCGTTGGAAACATTTCAGATAATAAGCACACAAATCAACCACGCACATAAGAAAGGTCTAGTCTTTTTTTAGACAGTTAAAAGCGGACATATCTTTAACATATTATATCTTAACTGAGCATCATTACAGCTGCCCATAAGTATCAAGTTTAATCCGGAGACGCTGGTTTTTGCAAGTCAAATATGGATTAAAGTTTGGTTTAGATTTCATCTGATTAAATTGACTCTTAAAGGAACAAACTGATGGTTTGCCTACTTTAGCTCTTTAGCTTCTCAGAAGTATTGTAACATATTCGGGACGTTTTCTGCAGCATATACCTTTCTAGGTAGCTGCTGGTTTCAGTTAATGCCAGTACAGCATTAGAATCAATTTAAAGAGACAAATAGTGATCGTTTTAGAAACTTGTTCTTGTCGGTAGCTGATGAACAGATAAGCTGCCATCTGAGCAGGAACATCTTCAATAAATCTTGGACAAGGTCCACATTTCCTTATTGTTGTTCCAGGTTTTATTTTCAGATAACAGACTGTATGTAGCTACATGTACTGCTTTTTGATCGATGACTCTCACGTGAGCACACCATCAAGCCAAGAGCATCTAATGAGTAATTCAATAACAGAAATAAGACAGGAAGAAGCAGTGCAGAAGAAAAGCAGAACAGGAACGAAGTAGGGGAGATAAATATCAATGAATACGCGCATAGAAGGTATTTGTGACAGGTATTTTGAAGGGAGAGATGTATCAGTAAACTGGATCTTTCAGGTGAGATGTCAAAAGTTACAATGAAAAACAAAGAAAGATCTTTTTGGGGAAAAACCCAGCACTGGATCACAACCATGTAGCAAGCAACCCGGTACTGTTGTAGCTTCTCTAGCTGAGAATACAAGTCTTTGATTGTGACTGGGCTGCCCTCGCTGCTGCAGGAAGGAAGGAAGGAAGGAAGGAAGGAAGGAAGGAAACAAAAAGACAGAAAGCAGAGGAAGTTACTTTTTTATCACTTGAAGAGAAAAGCACATTCAAAACTTTATATACCTGTATGTGTGTATTTGTGTGTCTCTATGTGCTATTGTGGTTATCAGGCAGCAGGTTTTGCATACATGTACACTGTACATGTAGACTGTTGAGGCATTTACGTCCCACATGAAAAAGTAATGCATAGTCTGTGTGTGTTCACATCCTCCTACCTTGTTTGGCCGCCGCAGCTTTCTGAGCTTCCTCCTCCTTGGCTTTCTTGGCCTCCTCGAGGACAGCCAGTTTGGCTTCGTGCACCTCCTTCAGCGCGTTCCACTCCTTCCTGTTGTTCAAGAGGCGGTCCAGCATGGGGGTGATCTGCACATGGAAACGGCTGAACTCCTGGGGAGCAGGAGAGGAGGGCGAGACAACACAAATCAAATCAATAGTGTTTTGTTAGGTCCAAACTCTTAACATTTATTCAATTATGCAAACATAACACAAAAGAGTGTGTACAAAGTTGATTATGGTAATCAAGTTATACCTGAATCACTTTAATTTAAAGTTACTCAGCCCAAAGGGAAGTCAATATCAAGTTAAAATTGCATCATAATAAGACAAATACCCCTTAAATGTGGTCTTGAGATTAAACTTAGCTTAAGTGTCAGGCCTGTGTGTAAATGTACCGACAGTTGAGCCAGATGTGTCATTGTAGGTTAAAGGGAATCAGTAGTGAATGTTTCTGTGTGTTTGTGAGGAGTGTGATGTCTGACCTTGTACACAAAAGTGCAAACGAAGTCGATGAAACCACACTGCAGCTTCGGCAGGTCATCTGCTTTGTTTCTGTCCATCATGGGCTGAAGAAGAGAGAGAGAAGTGTAAAACATTCACGTTTACTGATCGGATAAACTCTGCATGCTTGTAAAAGAGGGCTGTAGTTCCTCAGTGACCTTTCCAAGTGTATCATGTTTGAATTAACTTGGGAAGTAACATCACATTCACATTAGCAGCCCCAGCTAAAATGTACCTGCTGTATCTGGCAGCACACTGGACTGTAAAACTATGTCAGAGAAAGTTCCCGCCGGCTGTACTTGCTGGCATAATTGCCCCACCTACATTTCCTGACAAAATTGTTCAAGTGTCGCAGCCTCTGCAAAGTCGTTTTTTTCTTGTCAGACCTCAGTGAGTCACAGAATCGACTGCTGGGAAAATACAAACTGATCAAAATGAAAAGTTTTCCCCACTGACACAGATGCTGTTAAATTCAGAGGATTGTACAGTGAGAGAGTGTGGGATGGTGCTTCTCGCACTTCAACTGTCTCAAGGACACGAGGGAATGAAACCGGGCGAGGAGAGAGAGGGACACAGAGGCATAATGGAGGGCCAGGGGAGGGTACGGTCGGCTGGGTAAGGGCCACAGAGCTCGCTCTTTCTGTATCAGTGCTCCACATAATGGCCTGTACATCGCTCAACACCGCCGCCACAGGGAACTAAATCTGTCTTTTCATTTTGTCTTCCAACTGCGTTTCTGTCTCTTGTTCTCCTTCTCCCTCCTCGTGTCCTTCTCGCTCTCCATCCTAAATTGAAGCCCCGAGGAAAACCATCCTGCCGTAATTCCCACGATTCCTGTCCACCCACCAAATCTTCTTTGTCTTCCTCTGAAACTTTAGCTTACTGGCAAAAAAAAAAAAAAAATGATTAAAATGAAAAACTGGAAAGCTATGAAAAACAAACTACAGAGGAAAACAGCTTATTTCAGATTGCACAAGTTTAAATTTGCATAATGAACTAGTTCAAACTATAGGATCATGTTTACTCAGATTAGTTATAAAAAACAAAAAAATTATTTAATCATGAAAGGGTCCAACGAGCCAAAAACTAGTGGATTATAACATTATAATAAACATCATTTTAGCAATCCAATTTAAATCTCTAATTAGTGAAATCACTTGAAAATATCCCATCAGACGTGACAGAACCAGATCAGATTTATACGAAAAGCAAAACCTTACTCTTACTACGTCCTGCCACAACCCATCTAGTAATAATTAATAGTAATAATTATCATGTGATGCTTTATCGATACTCAAATGAGTGTCGATAAGAGACGGACGCTGCCTCCATCCATCTCTCTAAACCTTCTAGCATCTCTCGAGCGTCACCACGATGTGTCCTTACAATGGGTTGTTGCTCCAAGACTGTCCTCTCCAGGTCTCCCTGCTCCCAGAACTCTGCAGCCACAGACAGCGCCACCTAGAGGGTGAATGAAAAGGTTTTCGAGATCAGGTCAGTCGAGAGGATTTTTTGTTGTTGTTGAGGACACATGAAGTGAGAACACATTAGCTCTGGTTTTTAAACCGGTTCAGTTAAGGATTTGAACCTTGGTGCTGTCGAGCAAACCGGTCCATGTTTCTACCAGTTTTGAGCGGAACCATCGTAATCAAAGATCTGTTATTAACAGCTGGGTTTGCACAATACACAATATAAGTAAAAAGCAGTGGCATGATGGCGGATGGCATTGATTTGCTTTTGTTCTGTTATGCCAGATAATCGTTTTAATGCAAAAAAAAACAAGCACATTTTTACTTCACTTCTATGTTGTTGCTTTGACACACGGACTGATGTTGTCACGGTTTGCACTTCAGGTCAAGGAAAACCTGATATTTTTTCGTTCCAGCTGGAAACGAACTTTTAGGGTTCCAAACCAATTTAGTTTCGGTCTAAATTCCCCCGAACGATTCAAATTTGATTTCAACATTTGTTGCATCTGCATTTGTAGGACTACATGATCATAAGTTCCAAGAGCCCGAGACGTCGTCAACCGTCCTAAAACCAAAGATGTGAAATGCAGAACAACATAACTGAAAAGTAGCAGGTCATCACATTTGAGTAACTGGAACCAGAGAAAGTTCTTGTACAATTACTCATTATTAAAACTGTTGTAAATATAATTTATATGAATTTATTTTCTTGAAATCGAAGAATTCAGACTAATAATTTCGGCACTACGTATTCTGACACAGGCCGTCACAATACATCTGCGGTCGGAGCATGATTTTCATGGCACAACTTTCCATTTCAGTGGCATTTTATCGAGCAGGGAATCCTTCCATCCATGTTGTTCGAATCACCCTATAAAGCTTTCACTATGTCACAGAGATGAGAATCGTATTCACAGCTCAGTTTCAGGCTTTGTGTCTTTTAATGAGACGAAAGCCTGTTTTGTCTGCCCTTACAAACCTAAAATGGAGCGACGTGAGTTCTGATGAATAATATGTGAATTCAGGGTTGAAACCTCATTTTAGGAAGAGTGAGTCATCGAGCCAGTTGTGGGGAACAGTTGCCACGAGGCTGGTGGAGCCTGTAGACAGATATTCTGTGTGCGTGGGAAGCAGAACTGAGTGCAAAATAAAATATCCGCCATAAAAGTGTCATTCTTATCAAGAACGGAGCAGCTCGAGCTTTTGTCTCTCCATAACTTCTTAGAGAGGGCTGTCTATCATCAATAAAACTCTGAGTGAATTTATCTGTACTTTACAATATTTTCTGTAGGAACATGACCAAACTTAAATCATAAAGTAGAGCTATAGTTTAATAGCGACTCATAGATCCACCCTGGGTACATTAAATTCTCGAGTATGTGCACATAATAATCACCAAACCTGGAGTTTGGAGGTTTTTGTTTGACAGTTGCAGTATGTTATCCCTGCATTCAGGGTGATATTCACCTTGTAAAGGGAAGAGTTCATCAAACTATTTCGGAGCACAATTCGCAGGAGGGCAGCCGATGCTGTAGATAGATATCCTGACAGTGTGTGTGTGTGTGTGTGGGAAGCAGAGCTGACTCACAGGGTTCAGACAAAGGTAAATCTTAATTGGCAGCAATTTTGCAATGCAGGAGGAGTAAGAGTGCTCCTCTGAAGTCATGTGAAACTTCGTTTCTTATCAGTAAATAATAAAATAATTCTGCAGAAATCACACCTTTGTTCAAACTGGTCAGAGAGCCTTGTTCTCAGTAATACCTCCTCTTTAAAGGAGCAGCGGCTGGAGTTTGGAGCCGTGATGCGTCTCTGCTAAGAGTTAGTTCCATATTCACAGCAACAGACTATTTTTACCAAGTTGAATTAATTTCTGTTCTAAAAAAAAAACACACACAGATGTTGATTAAAGGTCTAAAGGGTGGGAACAGTTTTTCCTTCTCAGATCTTCTTAGAATTTTTAGAGGCACAAGGAGATAAAATTATCCACCAACAATAATAAATCCGTCTCCACCTGCCTATTCTGTTCATTATCTCCCAACTCTTCAGATTCATTTGGAAAGTCCACGGAGATCCTTACAACTACTTGGGAGTGACAGAAACTGGACATTTATCCATTACTTTGAGCTAACAATTTCAACTGTTTATTCATCCCTTAAGACAATCTACTTTAAACATGTATCAATAACTTTTATGTGTCTTTATCAGGCATTTATCCATCGCTTTTAACAACTTCAATTTATCCACTACTTTAAGCTTTTTCACCATTTAACTCTTGATTAGCTATTTCAACAGTTCATCCATTACTTTGAGCTAACAATTTTAACCATATACTGTATCAATTACTTAAATATATTCTCGCTTCTTATGTATCGACTTCTCTGCTTGCTGGCGACCTTGTGCAGCTGTTACAGCTGACTCAAGTGGATACAGACACAAATCTTCAGTCTTTCCAAGTATGTCTTGGCAATTGCAGATGTACCCCCTGGGGTACAAGCACCCCTGGTTGGGAAAAAAATGCTTTATATCAACATTACTGGTTTGATTATAGGTTCTATGTTGATGCGGATGTTATGAGTCTCCAGCTTATGTGTGTGCATGTGTATAAGAATGTGAAGCAGGTATTACTGAAAAAGAGCACATGTTCCCAGTCGATTGCAGACAAATAAAGGTAACAAATTACCCTCCGGCAGCGGCTGTCGAGCAGCCAGAGATGGTTCCTGTTCATATTGATATGCCTATGCGTGCAGCCTTGATGGCGATGTGTATATTACATAGTTAACTGAAATAAAATGCAGAGCCTGCCAGGCGGTGATGGGGGAAATGAAAAGCACCAAGTTGCCTTTGATGCATGAGGCCGTCAGGAGTCACTGCTGAACGCTGCTGGTAGAAATGGCAGTGCTGACAAAATGTCATTTTCCGTCTACTTTATCACCGGTTCCCCTCTTCTGGAGCCTCTCCTGGAGCCTGTGCACGAGCGCGTTTCTTATTGCTGTGAACAGCTGGATGTCAGCGAGGCTGGAGTGCCATTTCACAACTACTACTAATGCAAAGTATGAAGAGGACCAGGTGTAAAGATCCAACAGTACCTTGCTCTGAACCTCCCACGGTTTGGCGATGGCAGACAGGTCACAAGCAGTCATCATCATGGCCCTAGAAACACAACACATGACTGAGATGAGTATGTCTGTATATCTCTGTTGGTGCCTGCCATTGTGTGTGTGCGTGTTTGTGCCTACATGACGATCTCTTTGCGCGTGGTCTCCAGCATCATGTACTTGGTCCAGTCGTTCCAGTTCTCGTAGGTCTTGGACTGGTCCACGATCTTCTGGAACATCGTCCTCTTCCTGCACGGAAGCAAAGCGGGGTTCCAGTCGTCTTATCTTTATTTCATGTGCTTTACAAGACATTATTGATGCAGTATCTTTAAATCAGTAGCATTTAAAGCAGAGGAATAACGTGTATGTTACCAGCTTGTTTGATCAATAAATATCTGCGTTCATGTGTTTGGGTGCTGTTGTACTGACTTGAAGTAGAGAGCCAGGTCAGTGGCGATGATGGCGATGTCCATGAGGTGGATGACGGTGTCGTGCTGACGGCGATTCAGATTCTGGTAAATGTTCAACGCCTGAAACACAAGAGAAAGTCGAACGGGTTAAAGAACGAGGAGAAATTCACGTAGCTTAACAAAGTAAAACCATCAAAACCAGACACCACGCATACTCACACAGACATGCTTCGTTGCAGCAGGCATAAGCAAGGCAAAGACTCATGGGAAATGCTGATAAATGATGAATTTTAATCTATTTTTTTCTCACAGCTACAAAACTGCGTTGAAGCAGGGGAGGGCTTCAGTTCTTTATACTCATTGCTGGACTGTTGCATTGCATTGCTTTACTGTACAGGTGTTAATGTGTCCACGCTTGTATACATGTACACGCATGTGTGTACTGAAGCATACCTCATCTCTCAGCAGAGTCTTGCCAAACTCCAGATGGTGCCTTTCCAGGATGGAGGAGCCGTGAAGCTTCGCCAGAGGATTACCAGACCTGGAAAAAAACACGCGTGTTGGGAGGTTACGCTGTGATAAATCATGCATGTTAAACCCAGGGTGGGCCTGGCCTGCAGTGTCCGTGGCTAATGGCGGCTCTCATTAGCTCATCCATCAGCAGGTGGAGCGGAGCAGCCGGAGGCGTTTCTGGTCAATATCAGCTCATTGATGTTGTCCGTGTGCGACGTTACCTTCAGCTAAAGAGCTGAGATCAGCTCGTCTGTACATTGGAGGAGTGGCTGCTGTCACTTTGAGTCAATTAAACCCTCTCAGAATAACCAAACAGTCGGATTTCCAAAATGAGAGGAAGAAATTGGGTCATGGCAGCAGTTGGTCATAAATAAAACCAGATTTTTTTTGTTTTTTTCCCCCCGTCTTCTTCGATTTTAGGGAGTTTTTTCCCATTTGACATGTTTTTGCCTCAGTTTATATTCAATTCATAGTTTAACGTGGAGACGCTCATTTAAAGTTTTGTCAGCTACAGTATATATCCAGTGATTGCTCTAACAGAACAGAGAGAACTAAGAGAACTCACACTTTGGTCAAGGTACGACTACATACAGTATATGTATTGTATTGTGCCCGCTCTTTGTTTAAACTACTTGTTATTCCGCTCACCTCAGCAACCTTTATGTTCTCATTTATCAAACCCTGAATGTGGTGTGAGACTGATTCTAATATTTGCAGTTTGATGAATTCCAAGAGCCAATAAAGCCTTAAAAACAGGTGAAAGATTGAGACAGAAACAACAACAACCTCCACAATCGGGCTCGGCGATATGGCCCTAAAGAATACCACAATATTTCAGGGTATTTCTGTGTAAATGATATTTCTGATGATATGACAAAATACTCAATAATTTTGGTTTAGAACTCACAATAGCTGGTGAGTTCTCCTCGCAGGGTTTAAGGCTCTTTTTGTTGTTAGACTCTTCTTACATATTATGGTTCGTTGTATATCTAATCTTTGTAACCAAACCACTTCCACAAGTCAGATCAGTCAGAAACTACTTTTAAAAGTAACTTTCCAGAGGCACATGTAGGTTTCAGTCAATTAGCAGAAAGACCCACTCAAGGTGGATGCCACTGCAGTTGGTCGGCATCAAATCCGTCACCTTACAGTTGATGAAACCCCCTCTGACATTCCTCCCCGTGAAGCTTACTTCATCTGGTAGAGGTTGTTGGTTCCTCTGTGGTCAATATCGTGGCAGAAGCCCGCGGTCACCATGGCCATACACTCCAGGTCTGTGTAGTAACGCTTCAGATCACCTGTCTGAGAACACACACACACACATCAGAGAGAGATTGATCAAGTAGGCAGGCAGGTATGCATCCATGAGTCATTGAGTTTTATACACAGATATTACCATATATATGCATAAGCATACCACGGCAACACACAAACTGTATTCTGCATGTATACAAACATGGTGACTCTTATTAATGGCCAGTTCAGACAACAATGACTCACTTTTCACTTCCAGACACACTTCATTATCTCTGTCATTTACACACACACACACACACACACAGTATACACACCGACAAGCATGAACACATACACAGTACACTCCAGATAACATGCAAGGGGTGAAAGAGGAGGAGAACGAATGTTTATTACTTTGAGTCAAAGAAAGGAGGAGGAGCAGGAATGGTGAAAAATGAGGGGAGACGAAGAGGAGGAGCAGAAGAGTGGGTTTACTGGAGAGAGGAGGAAGAAAAGATTGAGAGCAGGAGGCGAGGGATTGATGAGCACATGGAAGAGGAAGATGGAGGAAGAGTGAGTCGGCTTATCGGTGCGTCTGACCATCAGCAGGGTGAACATGGTCTGTCCGACGTTGAAGCCGTGTCTCCAGTTGTGGTAGGTGATCCTCCTGTAGCCTTTACTGAGAGAGTACATGAACCTCACCAGGACCTGCAGAACACACACAAACACACACACACACGCACACACACACACGCACACACACGCACACACACACACAGCTGCTTTTAACATGACAGTAAAAACAAACAAACTGGAACATAAACAACCGATGCAAAGTTGTGATGAATCTGACACGGCTTTATAATTATTTTATACCATTATTAAAATTAAAGGCTCCATCCTCTCAAGTATTAGCCACTGCTAACTGCTACAGGTGCACATACACACACTGTCTGCTTTAATTTAAGAGAGAAAAGAAACACCCGTCTGTATGTTTGGCTCAATGCTGCATGTCCACTTCAAAAACTAACTTCCCCACAACCACAACTCAGCAATACAATTACAGTGAAGACCTGCTGCTGTTCTCCGTCACGTGCGATATCTAAAATAGCATCTTTGGGTTTTGGACTGTTTTTTGGACAAAACAAGCCATTTGAAGAACCCATCATGGGCTCTGGGAAAGTATGGCATTTTTCTCCATTGTTATAGATAAATAATAATAATCGAGAACATAATCTTAATTATTTGATTACAACATGGACAAAACCATTGTCTGTTCATTTGCAAATGATTGCTTTCTGTCTGACTGGAGGAACATGTCAGTCTGTGGGCTCTCTGCACAGTGATGCCTCCTTCACTTGTAGACCTGTTTTCATCACATTGCTAATGGCTGGAAGGTTCTCCCTTTGAAGTCTTAAAACATACATAGAATCGTAGAGTTAGCCTAGAATGCTAACTCACTGCTCTATAAAAGGTTGGTCTAAATCCACTGTTTTAAGAACGTTTTTTTTTTGGAGAAGAATACAAACATCACGCAGACAAACTAACCAACCACCCACCTCTCTGGGAATGTGAAACTTGTCCACCACTTTCAGTTCGTAGTACATCTTGATGCCGCATTTCACAAGGTCCAGTTCACTGTGTTCAAAGTCACAGAAGTGAAACTCGAGGATCTCGGTTTTCTTGGAGCTTGGCAGGACCTCCGACTGCGGACAGAGATGGACAAATATATAAATTCATATTATAAATCTTTTCTTTTCTTGTTATGTGTGAATACTAGTGTGTCCCATTTTTTTCAAAGCACAAAGTGTCCCATTTTAAGATGGTCACAGGTTTTAATGAGTGGACTAGATATAATGTTACAGTGCTCAACTTTTCCATCATGATGTGTCCTTCATAGCCAATTTCACACTCCCACCTGTTTCTTTCCACCTTCGCAGAATAATGTGCATTGATGGAAATGTATTTTCCTTTTTTTTCCCCATTTGATGAATGTTTTTTGTTGTTGTTTACCAGAATCTCCTCGAGCTCCTCCTCCTCGCACTCATCGGGTTCCTTCGCCCATCTCTCTCTGGTGTTCTGAGGAAACACACACATCGTCAGCGCTCACCTTGGATGAAACGGTTCGGCATCAATCAACCGACTCCTGATCTAAAGTCAGACCAGGTCATCTCTCTGCTTTTGTTCTCTCAGTCTCTGTCCCCTGACAAATCACCTCATAGAAAATGTGACAGCTTATTTCAGTTTTAGAAACGACGCTCGCCCCCCTGTTTGTATCATCCACATCTTCTGACTGGTTTTCATCTGCCTAGCAGAAATATCAAACAATAAAGCAAGGTGCTAACTCTGCAGCGTTGGGAGTTTCATTTCCTGGGAATCTAATAAGTTCCGTCTTCTTTTGCTCAATTTACTTAAAATTACATCCTTTATCTCATACTGGGAGCCTTGAATGTATTTCATTTCAACAACCCCCCCCCCAAAATTCAAAATTCAAACAAACACTATTATGCTGCTTACACTTTGCTTAAATTTTAATCAATCAAAGGTGAAGATCAGATTTAATTGGACAAAACTAGAAAGTACTAAACAAAGTGTAAACACAAATGAACCACTGTAAAAAGTTGCCATAGTCTGACATCAATTTTTTCTAAATTTAATATTTTCTTCCACGCTCCATTACCAATTTGTTTTGCATCGTCATTTTCATTACTTTAAGTCATATTAGACACGAGATATGCCGCTGTCATTATAACCACTTTTACATACAGAATGTTAGGAAACTTGAGAGAACAAGTATAGAAAAGAATAATTAGTCTGACTTTCACTAAATGGTAGTACTATTAGCTAAAAAAACCAAAAATCCCTGATCAAGGTTTCAAGATTCAAGTCAGACTGAAACATACAGAATATCAACATGAAACACTTTCTGTGTGGAAGCTTTACTCTCGTACGTAGCTGATCTGAAAGAGAACCAGGCCTCTCTTTTCTACATTTAATTACTAACCAGAACGTTCTGGATTTCATCCTTGCGACACTTGACGTGGTACATCACCATGTCCTGGAAGATGTCCTTCCTGTTCTCCAGCTTGTTCATCTTGTCGTAGGTGTCGGGGTTTAGCATCGACCAGCCCAGGAACTGGGTGAGAGACTGGACGCAGGTGAGTGTGTGTGTGAGAGAGAGAGTAAACAGCCCATTACTGGTGGAAGTTGTGTTGAAACAAAAACAACAACAATAAATACAGGTAGGTGACTCACACTTTCTATCACTGTTACTGTCACAAGCTAACTGCTTTCTTTAGTCCAAAACAGAGTGAAAACATAAATGCATCACTTCCTGACAATGAGAGATCCTTCACTTGAATGTGTAGGATTTAGTGACATCTAGCGGCGTGGATGCAAATTACAACCAACTGAACGCCCCTCATCTCACCCTCCCTGTGAAACACGGAAGGCCGTCTCCACAGCCAGCGTTTGGTTTGTCTGCTGTAGAAACCGAGGCAACATGGCGGATTCTGAGGAATGCAGCCTGCTCTTTATAAAGGCTCATTTTTTGGTAATGAAAACACAAAGATTCTTAGTTTCAGGTGATTATACACTAATGAAAACCTAATATTAATATTACATTCCATTCTTCACAATAGATCCCCAGAAATCCAAGACACTGGATCTTTAAGTAAAAGTGGCAACACATAAATGTGGAAAAGTCCTGCATTTAAAATGTGAATAAAATATAAAGTGTTTTTAGAAAAAACGTATTTAAAGTATCAACTTTCTTGACTTATTAATACTGGTGCATTAATGTGTAAGCAGCATCTTAACATTGTAACATCGAGGTGAGTTTATCTCAAAATTTTCATTCCTTTTCATTTCAACACACACTATCAGTTCAAACATCCAGTCTAACAGCTTTCTGAAGGGATTTTGGTCAACTCTCTTTTGCGGTTTGATGAAAAGCGAATCATACAAATTCAAAATGTTGGTAAAACTTGTTTGATTATAAGGAACTGTTGAGGATCAAACCGACATGTTGTGAACGGAATTTATAGCTCTGTGGCAGATTGAGAAACTTCAATAAAAAGCCTTCAGGCCCAATGATAAATTATACAGACACTCTGAATGGCCTTAGTGTATTTATAAACCAATGACTCAGCGCTGCCACACACACACACACACACACACACACACACACACACACACACACACACACACACACACACACACACACACA
>JBBPCS010001904.1:0-14326 GCA_037974645.1 Hollardia meadi
CACACACACACACACACACACACACACACACACACACACACACACACACACACACACACACACACACACACAGGCAGCAGAGGCCTGATCTGAAAACAACAAATGTTTAATTTGAGAGGATCTCATCGCTGACTTGAAGCTAAACATCTACTCTGATAGGTCAACTGTGGTCAGTAGCATAACAGTCATCTTCCAGAGCAGCACTGTTTAATCTCATTTGACCAGCACTTTGCTCGAAACAACAACCCAGAACAGTTTTCCTCTGAGGGGCTGGAAATTTCCTGGCATGACGTACAAGAGAGAGAAAACACAAGGCAGCACCCGTAATGGGAGTCAGGAGACGCTCTGAGTGCATTTAAAGCATCAGCTGCTTTCTAGAGTCACACTGATGCGCGTGTGTGTGTGTGCACTGTATATGTATCTGCATGCCATAAGGCTGACATGAATGCAAAATGCTGCTGTATGCAGGAGGTAAACCATGTCAATCATTTTTAGCTGATTTCGTTGATTATTTTTTTGGAGGATGGAAGTCTCTCATGCAATGTTTTCACATAATTTGTAGAACTAAAGACCACATACCAGCAAATAACGTTTAATTACATGGAAAATAAGCGCTGTGCCAACAAACTAGTCAATAAGACACCTTGCAGCAATAACAGACCTCAGTAATATCTTCCATTTGAAACTACAAATATCTTGTAGAAACCACAGTTTTTAATCGGAGCGATCTCTAACCAACACATCAGTAATGACCTTCTAGTCATGCCAGTAGACTGACCAGATCTCAAGAAACCAAATGTGAGATATAGAGTATGATTGTATTGTATTGTATTGTATATCCAACTTTAAAAAAATAAAGATTTCTATTCTGCCCCTTGGCTCAAAACATCGCTGTGTTCTGCCCTCTGGTTGATTCAGTAGCACGCTGCTTTTGTTTCCTTCATCCATAGATCTTTTTTTAACTACTCCTTTCTTGGGAGATAAGACGCGTGTACTATGTCGCTTCATGTCTTTCCCCCCATGTGAAACTGAGAAAATAACTGGCAAATTTTGCAAAAAAAACTCTGAGAATCTCCTTCCACCAGCTTCACCCAGTGATAAATAGTTTCTTGGAATGCAATTTCTTTCCTTCATGTTCCGCCTGAATGTGCATACCAGTAGCTTGTGACTTTGTGGTGACTTGCAATTTTACACGCAGTGTCTTTCCTGCAGTGGTTTTTCTTTTTGAAACTAGAGCCAAGCAACATATGACTGAATGGGACATTGTTTCGATATGTGGGACACCTGCTGCAGTTTCCTTTCTCATTCTTTCTGTCTGACTGAGAGAAAAACAGCACAGCCAGACCATGAATGAAGGGAAGTCTCTAAACCACCCAAGACTGAGCATGCAGATAATAACCTTTACTGACAACTGACAACAGTCACGTTCTTTCCAGGGGATTTCTTTTGCTATAGTCATTTTCAAAATTTTTCGCAGTTGACTTGACCCGAGTGGTGGATGGTAGGCAGTGCAGAGTCACTGTGGCCTTACCTGTAGTAGAGGAAATAGTAGTGGTGGTGGCTGGTGTGGTGGTGTGTGTAGCTGAAAACATTTAGAGGCAAAGAAGGGAGGACACTCCCTGTTAACACACTGGGGGAGGAGGGGAGCACATTTAACAGCTGCACAGCTTCACAGCGTCATGTCCGAAACAACAACAACACTGATTAAAATGTCCAGAATCACAGGCAACACATCACAGCACATAGCACAGCTTGAGGCATTCAGACAAAGTAAACATTAAAAAAGTGACACAGACAAGAACAGAAGAAAAAGGGGGTGGGGGGGCAGGAGGACAACAGTGAGAGACGTACACACATATAAACACAAAGAGCAGAGACAGGAAACGCAGGCAGCAGGAGGAACTCACTGGTTTTGATGTTGAAGGTCACCATGGTTGTGCCGAAATTGTTGGAGGCATTGCAGAAAGCTGTGATGTCAGAGGTGACCTTGACACTGACCACACTACGAATGCCCTTCTCAGTATCTTTTTGAGATGCCGTCTTGAGGACCTGGCACAAAGACACGCAGTTAAAAACACAGAGACGGCTCTGACACCTCCTGTTAGAGACTGAAGAAAATCCAACTGAGTTTGAACAGTTGTCAAGACGTTTCACTCCAAAGCACACATGTCAGAAGATCTCCAAAGTCATTAGGATTCATTATGAATGTCTGTAGAATACTTTTTTGCCAATCCTGTTAAAATATTTTACTGGATATGTGAGAATTTTGACCTGCTGGTGGTGTTAGATAAAAGGTCAGGGGATCACCAAAGTCATACATTCTCTTGGCACCATAAATATCTGTTCTAACATATAAAGCAATCCATCAAACAGTTATTGAGATATTTTAGTCTGGACCAAAATGGTGGACCTGCTCCTAATTTCATAATACCACTTGGAAACCCACGTAGCTTTTCTAAGTGGTATTATTTTTGGTGCCTCTGTCACAAAGACAAACGGATCGCTCTCTTTTTTCCTCAGAGTAGCAAATACAACAACAACACAGGACAAAAGTATGACTTTATTCATTAATTTAGTTTATAACGGAGACATGAAAGCAGGTAGAAATGGTGCCAGGATGCCAGCCAGACTAGATTACAAGTCAGCCTTAATTTTCCCAGAAGATTTCTTAACAAAAGGGACATTTATAGGGAACTAATGTAAACGTAGATAATCTCATTATTCTGTAGCTGTTACATTGTGTAATCAAAATTTACTTCATCGTGACACGTTAAAGTAAAAACTGCCAGTTTAAAGTCTTCAGGATTGAAGAGGTTAGATCTAATCTAGTGATTCCAAACACCTTTAGAAAACTGCATTTACAGTATGCAGCTGTAGGTTATGCAAGAATGGGCGGTTTCCCTCTGCTGTACCTTTCCATCAGAGGTGGTCCAGGTAATGCTGGGAACAGGGAAACCTCTGACATTGCAGCTCAAGTCGACTGTCTTCTCAAAATTCTCCTCTATCTCTGTGTGGTCCGGCTCCAAGATCTCTGGTGGGCCTGCAGACAGAGGAGCAAGACATAATAACCTGGAGGGGTTCTAATCAGAAGTACTACAACTAATAAAAGTATTAGTTGCTAACAGGCAAATGCAATATGCTTTCCTTTAAAGAAAAAACGACAAAATATGAGAAAAAAACACACAAAAACTAACATAACATTATGTTAATGATATTTCTTAAAGAATATTTACCCTGGACATTAACAAGAAGTGTCCCGCTGGTTTCCATTCCCTCAATCTCAGGAACAGTTACCACACACATGTACGTCCCTGCTGTGTCAAACGTAGCGTTCTTCAGGATCAAAGTGTGGCCCTTTGAAATCTCCTCTTCATTCTACACACACAAAAAAGCACATTTAAGTAAGTTAAACGACTACCTTTAAAAAAAATAAAAATCTGTTTATTAGGTTTTTCAATTTTTCAACATAACAAGACTTTACGCTGCCTCTACACAAATGTTAAATTTTAGATTCACTGATGTCTGCATAATAAATTCCCATACTGATGGGTTGAAATGTAAACACGAGTCTGCACCTCCTAAAAATGAGCCACTGGCCAAAATCAATGAGTTTTCTGAGTTTAAGATGAGACAGTCTGACCTGGCAGATGTGGGGTGTCAGTAAATGGGCTCATTTAGGCTCTTTATGACCAGTTTAACAACTTTTGTGATGTGTTTTGGCCTGGTTCGGTTCAGTGAATCTGTAACCATTTAAAGACAGCAAGAAATGACTAGTCAGGATCCAAAGTGACTCCATAAACCCTTAATCTGACACAATGACTCTCAAAGGCAGCAAATACACTGTAGTCTGATTCCAGCATAAGCCTGCTGCTGTCTGTCTCGCACAATGTCTCACAAAGTCCTCGACTGCACACGAAACTGTGGTGGTGCTGGGTTTTCTAAATGCATGCTAATTACTGTGCGTGTAGCTGTAGTGTACTGCATATGTGTATGTGACCTTAAACCAGGCTGTGTGTGTCGGCAGAGAAGAGAGAGCGTTGCAGGTGGCCGTCAGCTCGTTTCCAAGGGCCACTTTACCGTCTTCAGGTATCACCACAGCAGGATCGAGATCTACACGCACAGCAGGGAGAGAGATTTAAAATGGAGGTACGTCCAGTCTGGTGTTGCTGGTAAAATGTATTTGTTGCCATGGTCACAAATCATATCGGTACAGAATCCTTACAGTTGACAAACACTGTGGTATTTCCCGGGATCTCTTCAAAGGTGTCCGTGTCCACAGATGTACACTGGTAAACTCCACTGTTTCGACGGGTCACATTACTCAGCACAAACACATCGCTGTCCCAAGTCTTATTAGTCTACAAAAAGCCAAAGTAATCTGATCAACACATAAACATGCAACTTTTAACTCAGCATGAGTGAAAAGTACCTAAAGTGCTGTCAGAAAAAAAATCAACAACAACTCCCTCTGCTGAAGGAAGACCGTGATCCGGCAAAGCAGGCCGATAACAAAACGATACTGCTGCCTTTGGTACACGAATAATGAGCACAAAAAGGGTTGATTTTCTTACTTCTGCATGCTTGATTGAAATCAGAGAGGATGGGTTATTCCCATTGCCATGGCAGTGAAGCTCGATCGAGTCCCCTTCCTTGATTTTGCCCTTTGGTGACTCCACCCAAACACTTACAGCTGTGGAGGGGTCTGAAACGGAGAGAGGAACTCGACATCAGACCACAAACTTCAGGTTGTAGAAGGCGTATGTGATGGCCACAACCATCCATGCAGAAAACTCAAGATAAATCTCCTCCTGCAAATATATGTTAATTTAACTGTAAGTTATCAAGTCCAGTTAAAACAGTGTGAGAAAGATGGCTGTGATATTCTTAATCCCACATACAAACCTCCGGTTGGTCCATTTCTTCAACCGAGGAGAAGCAGCTGTCAGTGAGCATTAATTACAAGTTTTCCAATTGTAAATAATGTTCAAGTCAACATCCAAGTAAGTCGTACCTTTCTGAAAGCTCCAATATATTAAACTTGGAGCTTAATAATATGGAAACCTGAAAGCTAAACAAACATGGATGCCTAATGTCATTTAATCAAAGCTTAATTTAATGGATATATTGTAAATGTCAATGCATGGTATTTTTTTAACACTTACGCAACCAACTCCGCGATCATCCAACCTACCGGAGTGATCACATGATATGAATGCTCATATGGAGTTGTGGGAATTGTTCCCTTCTCTACCATTCATCGCCTTTGATGTGACCTTTAAAACCAATTAATAAGACCCCATGTGCACAAAGCCTGCTTCGTGAAGAAAAAGCTGTTCCAGCTTGGTGTCTAAAAAACTCAACTGGGCTACACAGAGACCCGAACTCAGCCAGATCCAACACCTTTAGGATGAACTGGAAAGCCGACTGCAGGTAAAGGCTTTATCACCCAAAATTTGTGCCCAACTTCACTCATGTTCTTGTGGCTGAATGGGAGCAAAACCCTGCAGCCAGATACCAAAATCTTGTAGAAAGCCTTTACAGTAGTTAAGAAGCTGTTATACCAGTATATTAATCCATATGGTTTGGTGATTAACAATCACATATCGGTGCAATATTCAAATACTAATATGAAAATAGTGTATCATAACAGTGGTCAATATGGGGTAGCTGGTGTCACTTTTTAAAACTTTACCTCATTCTGGAAAGAAACGTATGGTTATGTGTGAAACTCACAGTATACAGTGATGTTAATACGGTTGGTCTCTGTCATCCTGGTTCCTCCAGGGACAAAGTAGGTGACCTCGCAGTAGAACTGATCATCTTTGTCCGCCTTCATCACCTTCATGCTCAGCTCACTCTTTACTGAGAACAGACCACTGGATTCAGTCGTGATGCTGGGAACTATTTTCACCACTGGATGACACAAAGACATTTGGAAAAACACAAGACAATGGAAGGAAAGGGAGGGAAATAAGACATTAAACCACATTAAGCACAAACTGGAACAATGTAGAAAGGCATCACTGGTGTCGATGTTGATCCATCTCACCATCCTGAGAACCACGTAGTGGCGTGTTGTTTCTGTACCAAGTGATGTTTGGCTTGGGGAAGCCATTTTTGACCTCGCATGTCCCAATCTGTAGAAGAATTCAAAGAATAAATCGTAGCCTAATGGTAATGTCATCATTTTAATTATCTGATTGACATGATTCATAGCTTCTTCACCTTAGATGGGCTGTCTTCGCTGACTGAGATCCCTGTTTGCACACCCTCAATGGAAGGAAGGTCTGGTGTTTCTGCATAGGAGTTAAGAATTGAATCAAGAACTGAAAGTGTTCTGGCAGCTGATAGTTCACAGTTTTGAACCACTGGAAACGGTTTTGACATTTTAGCATTTTGCATGTGGAAAATGTTTTGCTTGGGAGGAGTTGAAGTGTAATTTGAAGCACTGAAAGGAGTTGAGGTGAGGTGTCAATTGAAGAATAAGTGATGGAAGCAGTTGTTATTTCACTTGGAGTGTAATCACTGCAATGAGCTGTGTTTCATTTGAAGTGAAGGTGCTAAAAATACAACAACAAAAAAAAGAAAAGTTGAACAATTAGTTGAAGTGTATTCATTGAAAACACTTCAACTCTTATTAAAGAGGACATGATGAAAGAAGTTGAAATGTCAGTTAAAGAGACAGAGATGGATTAATTGTGCACGCTAATTGCATGCATTATAAGCAGTTGAAATTTCAGTTAAAATGTAGTGATCTGAAAGACGCTGAAATGAATTTTTATGTTTCAACTGGCAGTCCAGTTGTTAATTGACATGTAATGGGTGAAAGCAGTTGAAGTGTTGGTTTAAGAATAAGCACTAGATTTTGAGCAGCTCTCCTGTTGCTTTGGAGGTTGCATTGCTCAAAATGTGACATTGTGTGGGAGACAATGACTTTGTGAACATTAGCCTGATTTCCACTGCATGGTCAGCTGGGCTCAACCCGACACATACTGTTTTCAATTTCGTTTTCCACTGCAGATCATAACCCTCAATGTAGACAGGATTATAGAAGGGATAGTATTCTTGATTCCCGCTATGTGGCTCCCACAGCATGGAGACAACGTCAACTTCAGAAAAGGCTGAAGGCCGCAAGACTAAAGACCGGAAAGATTGGGAAATCTACATTAGAGTACAGTCGACGAGACGACTCCATGTCGCACAAGTGACAATTTTCTCTGACCAATCAGTGGTGTGTAGTGTTTTCACTCCACCCTTTATCAATGGCACTACTCGCTTGGTGATACCAAAAAAGTACCAGGTACTGTATTAGGTACTATTCATAACTTTTGCCAATGGAAAACCAAAAAAGAATGGTTCCCAGTGAGTTGAGTCAAGTTGTACCACACAGTGGAAATGGGGTAATTGTGATGCATAAATTACACATGAAGTTTGGAAATTGTGGGTATAAAAAGAGGTTTTCGGGTGTTTTTTTGAGAAAGGTTGAGCTAAAGCTGAAGTTTTGAACAAGTCTGAGATGTCTTGATATCATAAAATAGCCTACAAAGGGTGGAGACTGGTTTAAAGTGTAAAGGAATTTCATGCCATCTCAGATTGAATCTTACCAAACACCTTCAGCCTTGTACGTCCCTCGCCAGCTCCCTCTGTTAGACCTTTGATGAGACAGATAAATTCCAGTTCGTCCTCTAGCTGCACACTGCTGATAGTCAACACCACCCCTCCAGTGGCTCCGGTACCATTCACACTGATCCGGTCTGTGAACGGTGTGCCTCGGTCTACATACTTCATGGTGGAGTCCTGGTAGTAGATTTTCTGCTTCTCACCCGACCGTGTCACCTAAAGATTCATAAAGTTCAAGCACAATAAACATCACATGCATAGACGCAGCATACCTCTCTGTGTATGTTTGCATCAGGCTCAGCTCACATAAAACCACTGTATGATCATCCCGCCGATGCCTTCAGACGATTCGAACATGCAGGCGATCTGAGCCGTTTCTTCCCTGAACACCTCCACTCTGTCCTCCATGTTCACCTCCACACCGGCCCACGCTAAAAAACAGAAAGAGAATACGGTTGTTGTTCAATTTGTCTGTTCAACATGTTGTAGTCATTAACACAGCCTCATATTTACAACAAAACAAATGTTTTTCCCTCCCTCCTGAGTAGTTCTCACTTTATTTTCAACTGCAATCAGAGTTAGGCCAAGATACTGATGCGGATATGCGGACATTTGAGACTGTATTAAATAGTTAATACTGACCAATCACATAATCTAATAGTTTTTTTATAAAAAATTCCTTAAATTGATCTCTGGTGTTTAAATTACCTTAAACTTTTCTCTGATAAGCTGATGTTAGGATATACAGCATATCAACATCAGAACATAATAAAGCGTCATTGAACTGACCCTTCTTACAAGAACCTGCTGTAGAAACACACCACTTCTACATCTACACCCTGCTGACACAAACGCAAAGGAGGCATGGAAGAAAGAAGAGAGAAGAAAGTTATGGTGGGTCAAAGGGAAAAGAGAGATGCTATGACAGGAATGACAAGCCCACCCATGTCCACATTAATGTGCTGCATTCCACCATGTCACCCTCTCATAGGAAGAAAGGCTCAATTTACAGGCAGCATAGTAGCCCCACTGTTCCTTCATGATCTGTCTCTGAAAAACGAGTGGTTTTCCCCTTCCAAGGTCTCTCACTGTGGCACATCCTGCTAGGAGGGACCTTCAATTACACTTTACATTGCAGCATTTCAGTAGATGTATGAGATGCCAAATAGAGCTGTAGCCTGGAGGTAACGAGGCTTGATTTAGCCTTTCCTAAGTGTCTGTTCATTGTGTTAGTGAACGTAGCTTTTCCAGTGGTAGAGAAGAAGAAGCGATGGCAGGAAACATCCGAAGTTATGTCAAGTGCTGCTCACAAGGATTTATTTTATTTTTTCACCTCAAGAAGCACATCAGACAATACACAATAAAACACACAGTGCACCATTTAGTCTCATGTTCCATAGACATACACCTGAAAAAAAGACGCTTCTTTTTAGATCATGTAATTTTTATAGGTTTCTTTTTGACCTTGGAAACACTAACTTTTCCCTGGGCTTTCTACTGCATCTCATGCTCCTCAACTTCGCTTTGTTGTCATGGAGACAGTTCAGTTGTCATCACAATACTTAAGTATGAAGCTTTGCAACAATAGAAGTTATCATGTGTGACCATGCTATAGCAGCACTTTCTGCCTCTTACACAGGAAACATTGAATTTAGAAGAAATGCACTGTTTTGCAGCTGCAGCCTGGTATGGGGTCTGGTATGACCAATAGCTTATGGAGGCTAATGTTAGCAAGCCTTAGGTACTTCTGGCTGTATAATGTATGTATCTATGATTTTGTATTTATTATTATTATCATTAGTACCATACTGATTCAGTACAGTATCCAGAACTTGCTGAGGTGCCATTGAGCAAGTCATGTCTCCAATATAGCTGCTAACAGGCCGATAGATACAATTGTTGATATACTGAGCAATTTCCAGCCACGGGTGTGCAGCACAACATTGCTGACAATAAGCTCTGTGAACCAACCGATTCTTAAACTTTAAAGAAACAGAGTGAAATAGATTCTTTAAAAAAGTTATTTGTTTTACCTCCAGGAAAAATGATCAGATGCATAGTCTTGCAGTTAAGTGAATTTAAATAACAGGGCTGCTTGTTGATGAGCTTATCACCAGACTCATCCCTGCTTCAATTCTGGCATTTCATTCCATCATCATCTACACACGGATAACAAAACATTTACTGCTTCCCCCCTGAACTGAACCTGACTGCTCCTTTACCGACATCAACAATAAACTCCCCCTTCTCTATCTTACCTCTCCAAGTCTTTCTCCCCTCTGTCCACTTCTAAAACTTCCTCTCCTTGATACCCCCCCCCCCCCACACACACACACACACACACACACACACACATTTCTCTCCCACCTGCCTCTCCCTCTGCTTTGTGTTGCTGTTTACCACTCGCTAATGGAGCTGGACGGACGCTTTCCTGTTAAAGAAATCCAATTACACCCTCCAACATAGACATTTCCTGGCCATTAGTGATGGAAAGACAATGTCGACTCACTCACAGAATCCCATCCCCCACCTGAGGACCTGCCCACAGTGAGATGTGGGATTCATGAAGGGACGAAAATTTCGATTCTAGTTGGCATCAGACCAAATGTTTTCACAAACTCTTTAGTTATCCTGTCTGACAGCCGGAGTCTGTTTGCTGATGGGGATCTCAATCAAATCTCATTAGTAATTTGACCAGTTTTCATCCCCACGGTGCATTAATCAGAGCGGCTGGCACTGCGAGGCCTAAGATCGATCCTGTCTAATGATGAGAGAGCAGATATTCGAGTCCATGCGCATTGGATTATAGGCCTAAATCAGTATGACAGAATAAATTTGAGAATCCCCTCTGACAGCAGCTCGCTGGGAAAGCTGGGCCTCTTCAGTTTTATGAGCTCCCCTCAGCAAACTACTTTCCTCCTGAAGAGTGTGTTTGACCCTCAGACAGAAACTTCACATACAAGAGTGTGTGGTTTCCACAAGAGTAAATATCTGCTGCTGACCCTGATGAGATAACAGGAATTCAAAACAAATGTAAAGAGCTCTATAAAGTACAGTCACTACGACCATGATGTGGTGCTGCTACAAGTGGATGTAAAATAAACAACATATACTGTATATTCCAAAGGAATTTAAATTGTTTGGAAACAAATGAATTTGTGAGACCCTGCTGAGTCATACTACTCAGTGTTCAAACCAACAGAACTTTATTGTCATGATACCTCCAAGAACAGAAGCAGCAAATTGAGATTGACAAGGTGGAACGGGTAAATCAATCAAATAATATAGAATATTTTCACTTGATGTAAGGGTGCAGTGTAGAAGGTATCACTCCAAGCTTCATGCTAAATATGGAGCCAGGCCCTGCAGGTGATTGGCTCAGCCTGGAGCCTAGAGGCAAACAGCTAGCCTGACAACCTCACTGTGATGACAAGAGTCCAAGAAGTCACTGCGCCCAGCCAAGAAATGGTTCGTCACTTGAATTTAACAACAAGGATGTTAATAAGCGAGCTTTAGAAGTGGGTTTCCCCTGTGTTCCCAGGCTTTATGCTAAGCTAAGCTAGTTGCCTGCTAGCTGTAGCTTCCAAACACACAAGACTGATGTCAATGTTCTCATCTAACTCTTGGCAAGAAAATTAATTTCCCAAAAGGGTGAACTGTTCCTTTAAACGTGACTTTGGAAGTTTAAATATTTCATTAAAAAGTTGTGGAAGCAAATATAGATTATACAGTGTGTCAGTTAACCAAAGGATTCCCAAACCACAGACAGAGGAAAGCCCTGACAAGAACAGCACTGTTTATATTCCTGCAGATAGACAGAAGACATATCGGAGAAACACGGCAGTTAAAAGAGATATTTTGCTTTGAGTTATAAAGCTAATTGAGTCTGGGTCACACACGTGTCCATACACATCTCAATTAGACTGTCAGCGAGCTTCAAAGAGCCTCAGTGGAGACTGTGGATGATCTCTCAACAGGAATAAACGTCTTGGTTGAGCTGTTCTCCCCCAAAACACAGTTCATCCCACAAGGAGGGTGGATTGTATTCAAAGGCACTGCAAAATGACGTGCTCTTAAAGATAAGACAAAATAAGCCCTACAAAACACCCGTTATAAAGGAGAGGAGGCGGAAAGGATAAGATAATCTCCGTGCGGAAGTCATATCAAAGTCATTGTTATGTCTACAATGAAGTCAAAGCTCTTTGTCAGGATAAACAATCAGTTTCTGTCAGTGGAGAGACATGATAACAAAGCTTCCTGCCGGCTTCTGGGGCTGCTTATCCACACATATAAAATCTCTTCATTTAGACTTCTGACTATAAGAACGTGGAGAAAACCTCCTGCAAAGACAGAAAACTATGGTCGGGTGATCAGCAGATGATGATAAATCGGGATAATTTATTTTTTAAATGTATATGACTGTATATTTTAAACAGGCGCTTCAGTCCTCCCTCTGACAGGTACAGTAGACAGATGACTTGTGGCATGTGGTTGTTCAAAGGCTGGAATCTGCACTGGCTGTCTATCCATGAAGGTTTTTTGACAGGCTGTAGTCGACCTCTCCTCCCTCTGTCTGCTCTGGAAACTGGCCCAGACCACAGATGGTCACCGGCAAGGGAGAGGACGTCCACGTTTAGCACATAAACTGGCATTAAAACCAGACCTGGACTCTTTCTGACATTAATTTAGCGTGTGGCAATGGAGACTCAGGTGCAGAACATGGTCCCACAGTGATTCCCTTTTTCTTCATTTACTTTCCTCTGCTTTTTCTCTTCATGTATTACATATATTTATGTATTTCACATACAGGAGTATTTAGATTACAATGAACTGGAACCCCATGATTACACAATTTAACTAATCATGTGACTTCTAAAACCCATTGGCTGCACCCGTTTTGAATCAGATGTCCCCATTGACTGTTTATAAAGATGGACGGCATGAGAGCTCCCCAAACGTGAAGCCAAAACATCTCAATCGCCCCCTGGTGGTGGGCTGCAGTATAGATCATTAACTCCTTTCCCCTGAATGATTTCAGGAAGGACATGGGCCAAACTAAAAACTCAAAGAAAACCTCAAATAAATTTTTCCTAAAGATGGTTTCTCTCATTTTAGGTAGTTCTTATCACGCTGATGTTTGTTCAAGTGTTCATTTTTCTGATCAGTTTGGTTTTAATTAGTTATTTAATGCTATAAATTTTATGCTCGTGATTGGGCGGGAACTCGATACCGCGGCACTGGAGATCAGGGTTCAGGCAACAAAAGCACGCTGGTTAAGCTGCACGAAAGGTAGTGATTTCAATTAGACGTTAATGAAGTAATCACATCCTATTTCTCTATAATATAACGCTAACAGCAGATATTGTACTTCAAGAGCGCATATTGTAGAGAAAACAAAAATATGTTGTCGGGATATTTTGCTGGTATGTTCAGTATAAACATTTTGTGACAGGACAGGTTAGTCAGTTAACAATGTTTCCTCGCCGTGTTGCTAAAACTGTCCTCTATACGGCATTAAAGTGTGTGAAGGAGCGATATCGCAGTTCCTTCCTTCCTGCAGCAGTCAGACTTCACAACCAGCACTGCTCCCTATGGACCACACACATCAAAACTGACAATAACTGCACTATAATGTACACTAACTGTGCAATATCAGTACCTTCTTAGGTGTAATGTCATTTCACACTGTGCAATATTTCACTCAGGTGAATTTTCCATTTCAATTTAAATGTGCAATATCAACATTTCTACTGTGCAATAGTCCAAATTCAACTGCTGAGTCTGTCTATATTGTATATATTGTTGTTAATACTTTTTATATTTCCTCGTTTAAATTAATACTTTCTATATTTCTTCTTGTTTATATTGCTTGCTTACTATTTATTGTTATTTTATTGATGCTCCTTTCTATTTTGCTATCCACTCTGCTGCTGTAACACAGAAAATTTCCCCGTTGTGGGACTAATAAAGGAATATCTTATCTTATCTTATTTCTTTTCAAACTTATTTGTTGTTGCAAACTAGTTTAAAAGAAACAGGGCTGCAACCAGGAAGGACAGCTTAAAGCCAGACCAGCAGCCTCAAGAGAGATGTTCAGCACACCACATAATGTGATTATGCTTGACACAATCAACAAGATACTGGTGGGGTAGTGCAACAGAAAAGGTAATTAAAATTGTTTATCCCCTTAACAGCACAGACATGCTGTGCATATTAAACGGCAGTCTTCTTGCAACATCTTGCCTTTAAACTTTTCCTCATTTTGTCCTGAGGATAGGAAGCTCATGGAGTGCGTATTATGACATTTAATCCTCTGAGGACCATGAAAATACTGAAAAATATCATGGCAATCTGTTGATTAGATTAGTTTTGTTCTTGTGTGAAAATGGAAAATGTGGCCTGATTGTGGTGATAGAGGAAAGGTCAGAAGGTCACTAAAATCACCATGAATATCCAAAACAAATTCCAGGTCAAGCTGGCCATTAGCTGTCAAAAGGGATTTTACATGGATGGATTAACGGACATTTATTCCTTTTGGCCTGTGAGGGAAAATAACCTCAAGAAAGCACTTCCTCAAATCTGGGAAAGATAAGAATCGGATCAAAGAAGCAGCAGCAGCAACTGACAACAGATGAAAACACACACACACACACACACACACACACACACACACACACACACACACACACACACACACACACACACA
>JBBPCS010001905.1:0-14320 GCA_037974645.1 Hollardia meadi
ACAGATCGGTGCAGTCTCTGATGTGTTTGGGTAGAGAGTTCCAGAGGGAGGGGGCAGCTATGGAGAAGGCTCTGTTGCCCCAGGTCCGGTGCTTGGTCCTGAAAGGTGGGGATAGGAGGTTGGCTTCAGAGGAGCAGAGGCTGCGGGTGGGAGTGTGGTAGTGGAGTAGTTCGGTGAGGTAGGATGGGGCCTGGTTATGGAGAGCTTTGTATGTGAGGAGAACTTTAAATTGAATCCACTGTGGGACAGGGAGCCAGTGGAGGTTCTGGAGGACAGGGTGATGTGGTCACGGGAAAGGGAGTGGGTGAGCAGACGAGCAGCAGAGTTCTGGGTGTATATATGGCCACATATTCTAGTAGGCTTGTCCTGATTGGCCATCTACATTTATGCAAATTTCTGTGGGCAACTATGTGATCGTGATTGGAGGAGAGTAGTACACAGAGTAGTACACATACAGTATAGTCCAGTAGATGGCCATACCTGTGCTTATAGAACAAGGGTTACAAAAACATTATAACGTAACCAATAGAGAATATACATAATTGACTGAGGATGGGAGATAAGGGATTGAGGGTTCAATAGGGGCCTCAAATATATCAATGCACCCACAAATTGAACTACTGAAAACTGACTCTTGTTCTCTACTCCCTCATCAGCAAATGGACTGTGATGTTTATGAAGATTTGAGAAGCCATTTTACCCTGCTGTGTGGGACAGAGATGGATACCTGTATGGCCACACACAAACAGTACAACAGGATATGGGAGAGTGTTGCTAAGGTGTGTGAGTATGTGCATACAGCATGGTGTTTTTTGTGTTTTGTACACAGGGTATGATTTGTTTAAGGGTATGAGTACGAGTGTGTTCAAACTGAGATTAACTATGTTTTTGTGTTTGAATAGTTTGGCCTCTTATTTCACAATAATGTCATATAGTTATCATAACTATCGCGACTACCAGTGTCAATTACCAAACCACTGATAACCGTATTGGAGATTCTCTATTCAAAGTTATTAGACAGGCCTTCAAATATCAATGTCTGTCCCAACCTTTTGTTGGCTGTTTGGGGTTTCTACATGCAAAGTATCCCACAGTGGTTTCTGAGAAACCAGACATAAGACATTTCTCACCTTGTTTCTAGAGGGGATGTGGCGAGGACAGAGGGGTAACAGGGAGGTTGAGAGACGGAGAAACAACAGGAATGCAGAAATTAAGAAACTAACTTAATGGAGAGGTCAATAAAATACCATTGTTAAAAGTAAGGACAAAGAGAGATGCAAGGAAAGTTAGCCGAGATATACAGTACAGTAAGTAAGTTTTTTGAATGAGAATGGACAAGATAGAGGCCAAAAGGACATGAAGAAAATGTCTGACCTAATGAAGCAATTGATTGAAATCTGAGGAGGTAAGCGGTTCCATTCAAAATGTGAGTGTGTAGAAAACATTTTAACACCTTGGTCTTCATTTATGTACGGTGGCTGAGAGATTTCAACACACTGCAACTTAAAGTCCCGACCCGGGTCAGAACTGTGTTTCTCTTCTTGTTCCTGCAGTTGAATGTTTGAGCTTCACTGTGTAGAATGATGTATGTGCAGAGTCTGACACTATAAGGCTGTTTTCACATTCATTGCTGAAAGTGTACATTTTCTCTGTGCTCACTGAAAATCTGATTTGAAGAGGCGGGGCCTACAAGCATGATTTGTGACATCACAAATAGTTTGGAAGCCAATCCTGATCCATTATTAAGTATACACATGTGTGATGTGGAAACTTGAAGGCCCATGTGCACATACACTTGATAGATGCACAAACAACAATTTGGCAACACGTGCACTGCAAACACACACAACACAACTAAAGAGACAAATGCACTACAAGTAGCACAGATGATAACGGATACAGATCTGTTTCAAGGGGACACAAAAAAGTGATGAACTTGGCAGAGACATCCTTGTTGTTGCAATGGTTTGCAACCATTAGTGGATTATGTTATTGAAGTCAGCTACTTGTCAGTGGTGTTGGAAAATGAGCTAAAATGTAAATTTAAAGTTTATTTAAACATTGTGATGGCATATGTATCCGCTGTTAACCTAGCCTTAGCCTTTTATTAGCCTGCAAATTCAAATAATCTCTTTAAAAAAACCATACGAAAATGGTTGTGTTGTGAGCATCTGCAGCACATTTGTTTGGTTGTGTTGTTGTGTGTGTTTGCAGCGCATATGTTGTCAAATTAATAAAGACGTTTTCTTAATTTACTTGTCTTTTTTCTATTTGCATGTGTTTTTTCTATTTGCAAGTTGCATTGAGCTCTCTTGGCCACTGTATTTTTGTAATTTTACAAGGCTGGCAAAGGTGAAAGCACTGGGCATTTTACAGTGGCCGAGAGAGCTCAATGTACTGGAATTTAAGAAAACACATGCAAATAGACAAAACATTAGCAAATTAAGAAAGCATCTTCATCAATTTAACAACATGTGGCTGCAAACACAACACAACTAGACACAAAAAGAAACGCGATGCAAACACTCACAACACAATCAAATAAAGAGACGCACTGCAAGTAGCACAGATGACAACGGATTTTGATGTTTCTAGGGGACACTAAAAAGTGATGGACATGCCCGTGTCTTACTAAAATTGAAGTTTTTTTCTCCTTTAATATCGTGATGGCATGAGACAGGTATTAGCCGGTGGCAGATATCAGTTGTTAACCTAGACTTTGCATTTTTCTTATTATTAGCCTGCCAATTCAAATAATACCACAAAAAAAATGACGAGCCATCACAATATTAAAATAAAGAGAAATACTTATATTTGAGTTTATTTTCCAACACCACTGACGAGTGGCCAACTTCATTAACTTTGAGAGTCACAAATGGTCGCAAAACAAGCGTGTCCATCATTTTTTAGTGTCCCCTAAAAACGTCAATATCCATTGTCATCTGTGCTACTTGCAGTGCGTTTCTCTATTTGGTTGTGATGTGAGTGTTTGCAGCGTGTTTTTTTATTTGCATCGTGTTTCTCTGTTTGGTTGTGTTGTGAGTGTTTGCAGCGCACATGTTGTCAAATTGATTGATTGAAGATGTTTCCTTAGTTTGCTTGTGTTTTGTCTATTTGCATGTGTTGCAGTGCATTGAGCTCTCTCAGCCATCGTAGCTTTTGTCCACCTGTACCTCTTCGGTGTTTTCATGGCTCAAAAGAAATGCACCTAGTAAACCAGTGCAATTTTGCTATCCTTGACTTGAAGCTACACCTACATTACCACTCATGAAGACAGCTAAGAAAGAAAAATGGCTGTCTCTGCTGCTTTGGTGGCTTCAGGTGCACCCACGGATGTTTCCTATATTTTCCAACTAACTCTGACAAATTATGGATATTTTTTTCTTGAAAGGGATGGTGTAGCAGGAATCGTTTTATTTGTTCCTGGTTAACATTGATTGGTTGCTGTTGTCAGGTGACCAGAGAGAAAAATGTTCTACAGTTTCTTCAAGAATCTGTCTCCTTCAGCAAAACACCCAAATTCACCTTCCAGCCAGCTCCACGTGACAAGGTGTGTATGTTTCTGTGTGTGAACTCCAGAAGTACAGGAGCACATTTTAGATATTGGCATTTTGGAGTCATTTGGACCAGGAGAAACATGCAGGAAACATGAAATTAATTTAAAATGTTAACATTTATAATATGATGCAGACAATTTTAGCCTAAATAAATCCACTACTCCCAGCCATATTAATGCTCACATTCCTCAAGGCACTGGCTGAGGAGGTGGAGCTATTTTCTACTCAGGTCTATTAATCAGTCCTAAACCTAAACTCAATTATAATTCATTTGAAAGCCTGATTCTTAGTCTTTCATACCCAGCCTCAAAAACACTACAGCCAATTCTATTTGTTATAGTGTATAGTGCTCCTGGTCCATACTCCGAATTTTTATCTGAATTCTCAGTTTTTATCAAGTTTAGTCCTTAAAATTGTATTCATTGTAGGTGATTTTAATATTCATGTGGACATTGATAACAATACCCTTGGTACTGCATTTATCTCACATTGATAGACTCAATTGGCTTCTGTCAGTGTGTATATAAAATACACCCACCCATTGTTTTAACCACACCCACAACCTTGTTCTGACATATGGCATTGAAATTTAACATCTAATGGTCTTTCAACAGAATCCGCTTTTATCTGACCATTTTTTAATAACTTGAATTTCTACTATGCGACTACACATTAGTACACACCAATGCCATGTCTCAATAAAACAGAGGACTTATTTCGTAATTTAAGTCCCTTCCAAATTGATCATCTTATTGATAGTGCTGCAGGCTCAGTCCGAATGACACTCTTTCCCCTTCAAAAACAAGATTACAAAAACAAAGGAGATTAACTCCATGGTATAACCTCCAAACCCACAAGCAAACATCGCAAAAACTTGACAGGAAATGGTGTTCCACCAAACTGGAAGAGTCTCATTCAGTCTAGGAAGATAACCTTAAAACATATAGGAAGGCCCTTCGCAATGGTAGAACAGCAGCCTTAAAAAATGACTGAGGAGTTGAATCAACACCTCTTTGACACAGCGTCATTATACATTTAACACGATAGTGCTCACAAAGGGCTCTTGTTGTCTTAACCCCAACCCTCCTGCTGCCTCTCGTACACACCCCCTTCTGCTCATTCTCCACTCAGCATTGTCTGTCAGCCTATCAGTTGCCAGCCTGCTCATTCTGCCACACACCCGTTGTGTTTCTGCTCATTTACTCTTCAGTACCTATACAAGTCAGTTTGCCCATGTTGTTTGCCAGCTCGTAGTTTTTGCTCCTGCCTGCTTCATTTCTTGCCTGTCCATATGTATTACCTGTTCTGGATTTTGACCTGTGCCAGCTTACCTCTTTTGAACTTTTGCCTGATGTCTTTGTACCTCTGCCTGGTTGG
Organism: Hollardia meadi; assembly: GCA_037974645.1. NCBI lineage: Eukaryota > Metazoa > Chordata > Actinopteri > Tetraodontiformes > Triacanthodidae > Hollardia > Hollardia meadi. Next base: position 4,935 of record JBBPCS010001905.1, read on the forward strand.
CTTGATTTTTGGTTTTGACCTTTGGAACGGACTGTACTTTACTGCATATCTCAGTAAATTTACTTTTTTTGCCTTACTCCTGCCTCTGCCCTGTGATTCTGTATATGGGTCCTCCCTTTTTTTTGACAGTAAGATCTAGCTCGAATGGACCAAGCAGGATTTCAACACCTCTGTGCACTGATGGAGGAGCAAGGCTCCACACTCAACACTCATCAGTACGAGATGGCCACAGTGACACAGCATCTGCAAGCACTGGCTAACAGTGTTAATTACCTATAGGCTCAAATACAGCAGCTCCAGACAGCGGTTCTGTCCAACATGGCGGCTTCTCCACCATTGCCGCCACCCATTCCTCTGGCGCCACACCCCAGCCATGAGCTGCATCTGCCTCCTCCCAGTCACTACAGCTGTGAGCCAGACCTTTGCTGTTCTTTTTTTATTACAATGCTCTCTGGTGTTTGAACTGCAACTATCCACCCTCCCATCTAATTGTTCCTGAGTTGCCTACATTATCACTGTCCTGGATGGGAGAGTGAGAGAGTGGGGAACATCAGTGTGGAAAGCCAATTCACCTGTCTGCGCCTCCCTGGATAGTTTCAATCAGGAAATGAAGAAGGTGTTCGAGAGGTCCATCAGTTGCAGAGAGGCACAGGTCTTGTTGCAGGCACGGGGGAGGTCAGTCTCTGATTATGCCATTGATTTTCGCACTTTAGCTGCTAATTGTTCCTGGAATGTGGATGCTCAGTACGATGCCTTTTTGAGTGGACTTTCTGAAGCTATAAAGGATGAGCTAGCCACCCAAGAATTACCTGCTACGCTTGACTCACTCATTGACCTAGCCATTGCCAGTGATATCAGACTAACACAGAGGCAGAAGGAGAGGCTAGCCAGGTGCCCTCATGTTCTCTTCCCGTGGGTCACCAGCAGCAGACCCTGCACCAAGCCCCTCAGATCAAGCCCATGCAGATTGACTGGACACAGTTGTCTCTGACAGAACGACGATGGTGCATCACCACAGGCTCCTGTCTTTACTGCGACCAGCTGGGACACTATGTTGCTTTCTGCCCATCAAAAGCAGGAGTTACTGGTGAAGATTCTCCAAAATCTTCAGCTACCTCACACCTCACAAGCCAACACTCTCAATGGAAAGCCTCTCGCTAAGATAAAAGAGATTACTGAACCTGTTACTGTCCTGATGTATGGCCACTACGATGAAAAGATTCCCTTGCACCTAATAGCCACTCCTCAGATTCCCATAATATTGGGCTACCACTGGCTAGTCAAACATAACCCCCACATTGGCTGGGTTAGTAGAACCATTTTGGGTTGGAGCACTTACAATTTGTCGCAGTGTCTTTCTTCAGCCTTGCCACTGCGTGGTGATGTGAAGCCACTGGAGGAGTTTCCGGACCTGTCTGCAATGCCAGCCAAATATCTGGACCTTAAACCTGTGTTTAGCAAGTCACATGCCACTATTGATCTGCTATCTGGAACCTCACCACCTAAGGGTAAGCTCTATTCTGACAGCCCCTGAAACGGAGGCATTATCTGCTCATCTTCTTCTTCTTCTTTGTGGAGAAGGAAAAGTGCTCCCTCCATCCTTGCATTGACTACCGGGCTCTCAGTGACATCGCGGTTAAGAACCATTATCTGTTGCCACTAGTCTCTACTGCTTTTGAGAACTTGCAGGGAGTGACTATCTTCTCCAAACTGGACCTCCACTATGGACCTCCGCATATCACCTTGTGCACATTTGACTTCCAGGCTCTTGTGAATGATGTGTTGGGGGACATGGTGAATAAGTTTGACTATGTGTACTTGGATGATATTTTGATACTCTCCAAGTCTCCTCAGAAGCATATGCAGCATGGGTGGGTGGGTCCTGCAATGTTTATTGCAGAATCAGCTGTTGGTGAAGGCTGAGAAGTCACCAGGACACTGTGTCTTTTTTGGGGTTTGTAGTATCTGCTGGGAGGTTTGAGATGGACTCCGCCAAGGTCAAGACGGTGCTGGAGTGGCCCCAGCCCACCACCCAGAGGGAGCTTCAAAGCTTCCTAGGGTTTGCTAACTTCTATAGGAGGTTCATACACATCAACAGTTCCAGAGCTGTCCCACTAACTGCTCTTACCTCCCCCAAGGTTCCCTTTTCTTAGTCGACTGCTGCAGAGGGGGCTTTTAGTAAGCTGAATAAGGCCTTCACTTCTGCTTCCATCCTCATCACACCTGATACTCAGCTCCAACTTGTGGTAGAAGTGGACACCTCTGATGTGGGAGTGGGGGCCGTACTGTCTCAGCACTCCCCCAAGGATAACAAGCTGCACCCCTGGGGGGGAGGGGGGCTGTCATGGACTCTGCTGGAGCTTTCTGCTTCTTTTAACCCCCCACCCTCCTGCTGCTTCTCCTGCACACACCACTGTGCTCATTCTCCAGTCAGCACCTGCCAACTATTCCCGCTATTACACCATCTACACCCACTGGCACTCCCTTTGTCTGTCAGCCTCTGACTTTTTGAACCGACTGTACTTTGCTCTGCCTGCATATCTTAGTAAAGTCACTGTTTTTGCCTTACTCCTGCCTCTGCCCTGTGATTCTGTGTGTGGGTCTTCCCTGATTTGTGACAGTTGTACTGAGGTGCATTATGTTGAGTGTGTGTGTGTGTGTGTGTGTGTGTGTATAAGATGACACATGGAAAGCTCTGAATGAAGAACAGAGGGATGTTTGTGTCTTTATTGTGCAGGTGTCTGCTTTACAGGAGGTTTGTGCTTCAGAAGCAGAGGAACGTCTGGTTAACGAGGCCAAGAAATGGGCGACAAAAGCTGCTAAAGACTACAAGATCATCACCCATGGAGAGAGGGTGAGACTTAGGTTTCAAAAGTCTCACTCTGGTCTCAGTGCTATAATAAAGGCAGAGTAAACACGTGGTTGTAATAAGTATAGGCAGTTCTTTACTGATCTAGTAGAAATAATGTCTGTTTTGAACCCTCTCAAGTCCTGGTAGTAAGGGGAAACACATAGCGCTTTCCATCAAGTGGATGCCCATCCGTTTGTTCATTTTACCTTGGCTTGCACCTGCTTGTAGCAGTGAAAATGTGAACATTGGTTGGATTGGACAATTTTGATAGGCTAATATTTTACTTTTACATCTTGAAATGCATAAAATAATCAGCAGCAACAACTTCAACATCATATTCGATTCATTGATTCTGTTCTCACATTTTAAAATTCGGTATGGATTAAGTCAACAAAGTATGACAATCTGGATAAATTACCACCGACGCATTATTGCTGATGCAGTTGTTGCTGACATGTTGCTGCAGTATTTAGAGATTTCACGATTGATGCATTTGCGTCTTTCCTGTTTTCAATCATACTAGCAACAATTTATTACCTCCACCAAGGAGGTTATGTTTTCAGTGCCGTTTGTCTGTCTCTTTGTCTGTCAGCAGGATTACACAAAAACTACTGAACCGATTTTCCTGAAACTTGGTGGAGGGGTGGGGCATGGGCCAAGGAAGAACCCATAAAATTTTGGCGCAGATCAGGATAAAGGGGCGGAGCAAGATTTTTTTCTACATTTTCATTAATTTTCCAGCGAATAATGCATGGATCCTGGTTGTTTGTTTTTTTTAATCTGGCATATTAAGAGGGCTGGTATCGATGAGTGTGTACAATTTAGTGCGGATCCAACTAAAAATCTGTATCTTGCGGATTTAAGCCTGTTTTTATTGGGGGGTAGTCTTTTCCTGGCTGCTGTACGGTAACAAATAGCACTAGAAACCTGCAACTACCACCAATGTGTAGCTAAGTTAATATGGATTCAGTAAGGTACTAACAAAGTGTCACAAGTTGCTGCAGTTGGTGCTAAGGCTTAAATAAGAGGGCTGTTGGGCCTTGGTGGAGGTATGTGCTCTGTGCCATTTTCTAGTTGGCATTATTTAAAGGAAGTGAAAAAAATTTCATTGCCACTCTAATAAAGAATGTATTGTTTATGTCTGCTATGTTACTTCCTCAGGCTCTACAGACATTAGAGAGTCGGCTGAAGCTCTTGTCAGGAGAGACGGGGCTCAGTATGGAGCAGAAGATAGCAGAAGTGCAGGACAGCGTCAGGAAAGCCAAGGTACTTGTTTTTGATTAGTTTTTATGTGCTTTTTCCTGACGGGTCAAAAAAAAATCTGCCTCTTCCCATCATCTCTTACCATTCTGCTCTCAGCCTCTCCTTCCTTTAATTTGGAGAAGTAAACATGAATTCATATATTTCCAATAAAAATGTGGTGGGAGAGAAAGAACAGAGAAAAGCGGGGTTCAACACAAGCTTTTTCAAGCACAGACAAAATTCCAGCACCAATCTGCCCAACCAAGGGCATTGCATTCACCAGAGAAAAAAAACTAGAGACCTTATCTCGTAATTACGAGAAAAGATCTCGTAGTTATGAGATAAGGATCTCGTATTTATGTGAATAGTTAAGGTTGTTATCAGTCGTCGCCCACCCTGGCTACTGGATAAAACAGTGGGCAACATGGCGCTATTGCATTTAATCTGCTTTCAATTCTTTCTTGGTATGAGACACTGGGAAATATTAATGTTACTTAATGTGGACGGCATTGATATTAGTATGTCAACACTGCACAGGCATCTCAAGTCTTTGGGATTGTTCAGGCGGAAAGCACAGTCTGACTTGCTAGAAGTCGCTCTCTGTCTGCAGGAGAAGTTAAACCAATACAGGATGCTTCATGTATATAGATTCATCCATTTGAAATGCATCCAGGCTGGTTTATGTATTAATTACGCTGTTGAAGGATTTTTGCATATGGTCATATGGTTACTTCACAAATAGTAATCCAAACATTATCAATCATGCCTGTTAGCTAAAGATAGACAACACCATTTCCCACAGAGGTGACACCATGTCGGCCAAACAAAAAGCACATAAAAAGCATAATCTATAAAACTTATGCCTATTCAAAATGTCCATTAAAATGTAGCTTGGACTTTGAAGTATGAAGCTAAACAAGCTCATAACCTAAGCTCATAACTTGGCCGTGCAGTGGTTCTACTGAGAAATGGCCAGCATATGGAAGCATGATCACAATCTCAATATTACGGGATCTTTTCTCATAATTAAGAGATCTTTTTTCATAATTATGAGATCTTTAGGGAGTAAGTGCAAGTAATTCAAACTAACTCCTCAGAAATACATGTGCCAAAAGAGGTGCTCAAGTTAAATTAAAAACATTGCCATTTGTTGTATTTTCCCTCTAAATGACAAACCCATCTCTGTCATGGTGTTCTTCCTTATTTTTTGTTAAAAAAGGCAATCTATAATAAAAATGTATACAAGTTTGTATATAACTGTAGGTTACTAGGCCATAGGTTGGGTAAAATATGGTCAAATAGCCTAGATGGTAGGTAGGCCTTTCCTAGCAGTGTCTTTGTGTGCTTCATAACTAGTGACTAGTGTGCACTGGGGCCCTTCCTAACAACCTTACACCTCTGCAAAAACCCATATAGTTTTGTGGGAAACTGCTCAGTGAACTGCATCTCTTGTCTCACACAATGTACGTCACCAACACCAACATGGTTGTTAGGTCTGCACAGAAAAAGTATTCAGTAAAAGTGGTCTAAATCATTACAAGTCTGGCCATGTTGACAGCTGCCACTATGTGAAAGGAGAGCTCACAGGCTAAAAATTTGTAGAGACGGTCCTGACCTCTCTGGGGCCCTAAGCAAAATTCTGCTAAGGGCTCCTCCTACCTGACCCGTGAGCCATGTAAACCATTTGCCATTGCCTCACAGTCACACCTGACACCTCAGTGCACCCACTACAATCCTCCCTCCATTTAAACAGTTTGCTCCATCTGTCAGTCTGAGAATAAGTAGATCTATACAGGACCATTAAACAGGCTCCCCCAGATTTCATTGAATACATTTTAAAATGTAACATACTATACTATGGCCTGGCTGACTACTTGTTGTTCTACTCAGAGATTTGCATTTATATTTCCAGTATGTCCAGCTAATAAACATTTTGAATTCATTAGGCTATTTAATCAATAATCAATGTCACTCAATTGCTCTCCATCTTGTCAGAGGTAATTAAAACGTTGACTGTGAGACGATGTAATCATTGTCTTGTTTTAAAAAACTATCTGTGCCTATGAGGAGTGCCATCATGCCCACATATTGTCTGGACTGGTCCTCACAGAGGTTGGGCTATAAGAGGCTATAAGTTGTTAACATTACACAACACATTTCCCAGGTTTAGCTCCTAATCTCTCATTGCTCATTTTTGTCCAACTTATTTATTTCCCTCCTGACCAACTGGAGCCTGTCCAAACCTTCACCTGTGGAAGGTCAGAGATGACAGACACATGCCCATGAGTTTGTCTGTCTGTGGGTCTAACTGAGTGTCTTGTTTTCTCCCTGTCTCAGCTCAGCAGGGTGAAGGCGGAGGCCCGGCTGGCTCTGTTGTCAGACAGTGTCACAGGAGTTGAACTGTGGCTTCACAACACCATGAACCAGGCAGAGGAGGAGCTGGAGAGAGAGAGACACCTCAGTGAGCAGAGGAAGTCTACTGAGGACTTTTCGGTATGCAAACGCACACACACAAACCTCTTTGAATTTCTCAGGCAGCTGTAATGGCTCGTGGTGTAAGGTCGAGCTAATCAGGTCCTGGGACCTCATTCCACCAGCGTGACATGGTTGTCTTATCTTCAATCTAAATTAATATGCCCACAATCCGCAATTTACTATAAAGGAAACACAAAAATAACTGTTCCAACGAACTGAACCAGACTGCTTGGTGGAAACAAATTAAATCCTTAAATCCTACACATCAACTCAAAACTTATAGTTTTAGCAGCATGTAGCAGCTGTCTGCTGTAATCTTTCTAAAGAGACTGTGTTATCTCATGCTATTTTATGAATAGTAATTTATGCCTGTGTATGTGCATTGTTTTAAAATTGTGTGGTTGGTGCTTTAATTGCTGTTGAATTGTTCACCACTTTCAGCTACTTAATATCTCTGGAATGCTGTATGCTAATGCTAAAAGACTTGCTTTTTTTCCTTGGAGGATTTCGTTCTTCGCGATCTTCTCCCTTTGGGAAGCTTTGTAACCCACCCCTTAAATGCAGCATCCTTTTGGAGACTTTGTAAAATAAATCTGTAATGATAAATCCAACACTGAATATTATCTGTTTTCCATCTTGTCTTTGTTGTTAGCATGATTGCTAGCCGTCCACTGGCAAATTCATGATGCTTTGCGGTGCGTTTGTTAACCAATCAGAGCCTTCATTAGGCTATGCAATATCGTTCACTACTGGATTTGTAATGAATGAGCATGTTCGATGAGCGCATTCTTTTAGCACATTCATGCACAACACTGCCTACACCTGTACTCCTGCTGGTTCTCCAAACTGTGGGCCTACTGCCCGCTGTCTACTGTGGCTCACAAAGTAGAGCGGTCGTTCACTGATCCCTCCCCTGCAGTCAGTGTGTCAAAGTGTCCTTGGGCAAGATACTGAACCCCAAATTGCCCCCGAAGGCATAGCCATTTTAGTCCATTTTACTGTAGCTAATACACTGACTATGGATAAGTACGTCGTACAGCCCCATTTAAAAATAACATGAATTATCCCTTCAACATCCCACTGTCCAGTGAGGTGTGCTGTGAGCCACTACTTTAAAATAATGAACATAAGATAAGTAACAATTATAGGATTAACGATATTGAAAAGATATTGTATTATTTATTTCAATATAATCTAATTGAATATGTGTTTTGTCAGGAGGATGAGTTTGAGCTGACTGACTTTGAGGACTACGATGATGACAACGGAGACATCTTTGCAGATCCAGTGTCTTCATCTGGAGTGTGTGTTTACCCTGCACCCTGCAGAGTTATCTATAGCTATCAGGTGGTGATTATATTTCCTGTCTTCAAAAGTATTACTGCAAATCATCTCTGCTCTATATCTAATCTTCAGGTCAGGGCTTCACATGGTGCTGTAAGCTACACAAATGGTGTCGGAAAATGTTTGAAAGGAAAACATTTTATAAATGGCAAAAACTTCTGTATTCCATTCAGAATTTCCTACATGATTTTGAAATAAAAGCATGCCATTCAAATAGTGAAAATGCTCACTACTTCTTTAACTGCTGTGGTCAAGACAGTTTTGGGAAGTAAAGTGATGTCACAGGCCATAAAATGTTGAGAAATGTTAACCACTGAAAAATCAACAAAGAAGAAGAGGTTAAAACCCTGCTTGGTAGTTAGATGTGTGGAAATAGATATTATCGAAATAACTAGATAAAATATGTCTGATGTTAAAAGCATGTAGAAGGTCATGCCTGCTTGCTTTTCAAGCTGCAAGTAAGCAAGCTTGCATTGATTGTATATAAAGATGGACGACATGAGAGCTCCCCAAACGTGAAGCTAAAACATCTCGATCGGTAGTTCTTATGTATGTTCAAGTGTTCATTTTTCTGATCAAGTTTGGTTTTAATTAGTTACTTGATGCTATAAAAAAGGGGGTGAAATGTCATGATTGACAGCTGAGCCCTGCTTGCAGTTGTCAGGCGGGTGTATGGGTGGTAACTCATTCATTCAAACCTTTATTTAAGTCACAGTTTGGTGATGACATTTTCAATATGATATTTAAATGTAAATGATTCATCAAATAATCACCAAATACCTAGATATTTATACTCTGTGGCATTCTTAATATTGTTACCATTCACAGTGGATAGGTATAGACTGCAAAAATCAATAATTCTTGCTCTAGAAAAAAAGGCATGAACTTTGTTTTCCTTGCATAACGCATTAAGGTTGACCAGTTGTAAGTTCTCAACAGCCAGTTGCACAGAATCTGCAAAACAATACAGAATAGTGTCTTCCTCATAAAGATAAACATTACATTCTGTTAGAGAAGAAACAATATTGTTAATGTAAATTGTAAAGAGGACAGGGCTCCGAACTGACCCTTGCAGAACACCTTTTGTTACTGGTAAAAAATCTGATTGAATATTTCCAGCTTTGACGCATTGCAATCTCTCAGGTAATTCTACATCTACAAGCCGTTGAATCGAACCCAATGTTGCAGTCAGGGGCCGTTCTAGCTTGTATGGTGCCCTGGGCGAACACCCCTTTCGGCACCCCCTCCCAGTGGCGGACTGAAACAATAATTCAGGCTCGGAATTTGACTCCATCCCAGGCCACCCAGTCAACGCACCAACCACTTATTCAGTTGACTAATATAATTATAATATAATATGATACAATATTATATTATATTATATTATATTATATTACATTATATTATATATTATTAAAAGCATACCCTATGTTTGTGCTCTTGTACCTGAAGGTTCTTGCTCTGAGTCTGACTC
>JBBPCS010001906.1:0-14320 GCA_037974645.1 Hollardia meadi
GGAAAACCATTCCAGGTGACTACCTCATGAAGCTGATTGAGAGAATGCCAAGAGTGTGCAAAGCTGTCATCAAAGCAGAAGGTGGCTACTTTGAAGAATCGAGTCAGATCAGATTCTGTTCGGATCCGATGTACTTTACTTTGTGAACGTACGGTCCAGCCAAAACCGTCATTGTTCGGTAAAAATTATTCGGTCTTTTCACTTATTCGGCCAAACACCTAAAGTGCTTCTTTTTTTTTGGGCTATTTTCGGCCGAATAATTTCGGTTGCCAAACATTCGGTGCATCCCTAAATTTAAGTACAGAATTATTTCCTGTGTCTAAACGTGCAAAAAACAGTTAATATTGATCCATTTTATTTTTTTCTATTCTGAATTTAATCAGCTGCGTATATGTTCTATATAGCATGAAGGTGGCATCATGTTAAATCATAGTCAGTTAATGTATTGATAAATTTAAAGATGCTATTGTGAGTTTAAATGATGCTTTAAAATAATCACAGTTCATTGCTTAACCTCTTCAACATTTACAACATCCATTTTTTCTTTACTGCTGTCAAAAATAATGTCATGTAATGTTTTTATTAAAAAATGTAGTGTCAAAGTTTTTATTTTGAAAAAACTTGGTGTTTAGGGGAGTTACTCCTGTAACATTCTCCAGGCTGCAGTTTCAGTAGTGGTGTTTATAATGCTAGGAGCAGCATTGGTGGTAGTTATGACTTTAACCAGGAGGTTGCGGTGTCGTACTAAGAGTACAGTTTCTGTTTTTACCAGAGTCCAGTCTAATTAGACTGCATTTTACTAAAACCAGCAGACAGTGCACATATAATAAAAAGCTTGAGGTGGCCAAAAGTATGTGGACACACTGCTCTAACAGCCTCCACTCTTCTGGTCTCAGAAGACACTGGTGCGACTGTCGTAGAGAAAGAAATGTCAGGAGACTTAATATAAAGAGAGTCTGCACATGGAGGAGGATGGGGTGGTGGATTGGGCAAACAGATGCAGGACTTCCACCCAGGAGACCGGGATTTGTGTCCTGTGTGCAACCAAAAGTAATTTTTAACTTAATATTTTTAGTACGTACTGCAAGTAAACATTTTCAGTGGTGTACATTTACTGAAGTACTGTACTCAAGTACAATTTTGAGGTTCTTGTATTTTCATTTACTGCTACAACTCAGGAAATATTGTACTTTTAACTCCACTTCATTTATTTGACAACTTCAGTTACTAGTTACTTTGCAGATTTAGTTTAGTAATAGAAAATATAATCAACAAATAAATTATGATGTAATATTATAGATTAAGGTAAATCTTTATTGATCCCAGAGGGAATATTCACAAGCTACTCTGCAGATAAACTATGAACAAGTCAAACTACCTTTAACATTAAAATAACATTATTATGCATCATGCATCATTAATTCAGAAATATAATTATTCTGAAATATGCCATTCTGCATGTTGAGTACTGTTACTTTTGGTAGTTTATATATATTTTGATGCTAATACTTTTGTACTTTTACTTAAGTAAAAATCTAAATACATGTGTTTTACTTGTAACAGAGTATTTCTACACTGTGGTAGTTCTACTTTGCAAGATATGAGTATTTCGTCCTGCTTATTTTAACCTAAACTATTATCTTTTCCGAAACCTAATCAAGTAGATTTGATGCCTAAACCAAACTGCGACTGTAGGTCACGTGACCATAACAACAAAAGTCTCTTGACTTCACTCTTTCCTGCACGTCCAAAACTCATAAAATGCAGACGATGTTAAATGACACGGGAAAAGTTTAAAATATGTAAATGACATGCAAAATGTTCTTAAAAGTGCCATGCTCTTTATTAGCCACCCCCAAGAGATCACATTGGAGACTACTAGGGACCTTCATCATACCGGACCTTCATCGTTAAAACATTGTGAAATAGTCACACTTGGTTCAGTTTGGGAAAGGATTATGGGTTGGGTTAAATTAAGTACGTTAGTTATGCGACTTAAATTACGTTATGTAAATGACATAAGTTGAGTACATTATGCAGTTTATGATAAGTCAACGTTGACTTTTGGCTACGCATGCAAACGGCGGCCTCCTTGGTGAAAGTCCTGACCCACCCATCAACCTCCCTCTGCGGGCTTTATGCTACACCTGACTTCCTCCTTTGCACCCATCATAATCACTGCAGCCACAAGAGGTCGCCGCCTAAAAAATAAACATAAATATGGGTCGTTAGGAGCTATTTGCATAATATATGTTCGTGTTTCTCGTGAGGACGAGCTGGACACAAAGTTGGAAGATCACTGTAGTCTAAAACAACTAACAGTGTAGTTAGCTTTTTTCAGGTGTTGAAAGGTTTCTGTTATCTCCCATCCTCCTTCACACAGATTCATAATCAGAGTCCTGCAGAGCTATGTGGACTGGTTGTGCAGGGTTTAAAGCGGCTCTGGCCTTGCACCAGAGCCAAATATGTTCATATCAGTTGTATCTGACAGTCATGCACATCACAGCACATTTCTGTACTGAAACAACAACATAAATGATGTCTCTATGTTAATACCGGGCCATGGAACAGGTCTGATCTTGTCTTTACTTGAGCCTCGAAGCAGTCTGCTCAGACAAATGTGCATTCTCTTAGAGAACAGCCCTCAGACCATCATTCACTCTGTGGACCATACCATACTGTTGAACCGGCTAGAACCTTGAGTAGGTCAAGAGTAGGTCACACATGTAGGTCAATACTCAAATGGCCACAAGGGTTGTTTAAAATGAAAGTTTTTATTTTTATTTTACTTTAAGATACACAGACCACATTTATCATTATTACATTCTTGTTCTTTAACTACAACATTTTTAATAATTTGATATTAAAATCATAACAATATCACATTAATTTCTTCACAGGCAGATTGAGAAATTCTATAAAACTCAAATTTAATTATCACCACCAAACTCCTCTATTTTCTTGTACAACAGGTCCCCATGGACATCTGTGATCATTGTTTTAATTATTATATTATTAAAGTTATTATTTATTAAAGTCATACCCAAAATGCATAAATTCTAAAAAATATTCTTGTCTGGTTACACTGTGCGTGGTTGAGTGAGTGAAAATGGTGAAAACAATATTCACAATATTCCCAAAGCCCAAAGTGGCATCGTCCAAATACAGAGGGAGCAAACACAATTATTTTTCATAATTCAGAAGCTGGAACAATTTCAAGATTCAATGTTTTTGATTGAGATATGATATAAAAGAGTCAATAATTTTGTTGCAACTAATCGGTTAATCAACCACACAAAATGTATTCAACACATCTATGTAATTGTGAAAAAACCCAGCATGAATAATAAGTCATATCATGAACATGCTGCTTATTTTAGCCAGACACACACAAACTGAAGGCGTACAGGAGTGTGAGCAGAGCTTCAGGGTTTGACGTTGACTGTGCAGATTCCCTTTACGTCCCTGAAGGCGCTGCAGTCGAAGTCGGCCACCACAGTCTTCAACCCGGCCTTGTAGGGGTACGTTATGATAGTCAGCTTCAATGTGGTGTTTGGGTTCAACTCCCTCACATTGCTGATGATACATGGAGGACACAGTGAAATTATCAAATTTTAATAACTGCACTTCCATTTTGCACTTTATGTGAACCGTAGCATGTTAAAATTTTTGTCTCAAAGTTTATTGTTCACACTGAAATCCAAAACAATATAAAATTTTGGTAAACACTAAAAACGTAAAACGTCACACTAGACTCTAGACTAGTTATGTTAGTTATGTTGCATTTTTCAGTGTAAATAACCAAAGACGTCACAGAGAAGGGTCTTTGTTGCGGCAATATTGCGCAATCTGTATGTAAAAAGGGCTACTGACAGCAGCTTGATGTTTGTTTTGTATTTAAAGGAATAGTGCATTATTTTAGGAAATGTGATTTCTTTCAGAGTTAGACACAAAGATTGATACCACTCTTCATGTCTGAACTAAAGGTGGGAGGTGATTAGCTTAGCTTAGCATGAATCCTGAAAGGAGGAGGAATACAGTAGTCTAAGTTCTGTTCAAAGTTCAAAGCTATGCCTGTTAACACCTCTACACATGCTACACGTTGTTTCAATCATATACAAACAGATGTGAAACGGGGGATATGTGTGCTGAACTGTTCCTTGAGTGTAGCTGGAGATGCTGAACAGAAGCGGATGAAATGTTGTTAACATATTAACTTCTCCTAAAACAGGAGTGGGCAACTTTTCTCCAGAGGGCCATAGTGCCTCAGGTAAAGCAAGTGAAGGGCCACAAATTGGGACGTTTTTGTCTTGCCACAGTATGCTAGCTGCCTCTGCCATACAGTCTTTCAAAAATTCACCGTCAGAGAAAGGCTTGCTCTTGTAGCTTGTAGCTAACTTTGGTTGGTGATCCTTGGTTGGTCTTGGTTTGTAAAAATATTCTGCCTGGCAGTTAAGTTGGAAAACCATTTAAGGGTTTTTCTTCTCTTTCCCGGGATGACAAGTTTGTGGCATAGTTAGCATGGTGTTAGCTTGGTGTAAAAATGTCTCTTGATGTTGTATTCCTTGAACACGGCAATACTCTCTTGGCATATCAAACATTCTGCCTTTGAAGTGACACTTGTGACGAAATATTTCGACTCCACTCTTGGTTAAAACGCGACATTCAGAGTCAACTTTTCTCTTCTTTGAAGCAATTATCCTTATCATGTCTCATGTCTTGGTCCTCACAAGCCAGAGCCAGAGTCAACTTGAGGCCTGTTTTACAATCTAAATATAGACAGCGCCCTCTGTTGGAATCAAGTTAAATAGCGATACAGACTTATTGTAGTCATTTGCCTCCTGATTCATTAACATAATGCTGCCTTTTATTGATTCTTTTAGGAATTGTTTTATTTTTTCTTTTAGGATGTTGTGGGCTGAATTGAGATGATCCAGGGGCTAGTTGTTTTTGTCCATGTGTGCATTAAAATCACAAACTGTCATTTTTACATTTCTGTTTTTGTATGTATTAACAAGTTAAAGTGTTAAGACAGAGCCAGTCTGGCGTTGACAATTACGTCCCATCTTTATGCTAAGCTAGGCTAATAAATCCTCGGCTCTAGTGCCATATTACACCTAACCTTCAGAAAGAATGGGAATAAACCTTCTTTTAATTCAGCCAATCCTACACAAAGCAACCAATTGATCTGTGTGGAAGACAAGCTGCTCTAAAACGAAACAACCACCTCAGAGCCTAAAATAGACACACAAAAAAAATTAACTTTCCAAGATGATGAGGGTGTTTGAGACATGAATTTTGAACAAGTCGCTTAAGTTGCATTTATCATGGTAGAAAGTGCAGGATGGTTTAAAGGAACGTCACCAAAATCAGAAACGGTTTCTTTGTATTTGTATGATACCAATAAGAATGACTACATTGCTCATGTATTGTAACCACATACTAACCTTTCTACGTGGTCTGATTTGAAAAGGCCACATCCGATGACAGTCAAAGAGCAGTTTCTCAACCTCTCATTGAGTGGGTTTGTGAATTGCACCTCTATAGTCATTGCATGGTACAGACGAGCCTCACTCACAACCTAAAACACACATACGTAACATATTATTAATTTACTGGCACACACAGATGCGTTGGTCCACCACTTTCGTCCAGACTGAAATACCTTAACAACTCTTGGTAAGATTGCCTTGAAATTTTATACAAACATTCATGTTCCCCAGAGGATAAAGCCTACTGTCTGATTTTCTACTTGCGCCACCAGTAGGTCAAAAGTTTCTTATCCAGTAAAATATCTCATCATTTCTTAGATAGATTGGTACAAAATTTTCTAAGGACTGAATGAATGAATGAATGACTAATGAATGAAATGTCTCAAAAACGGTTGGATTTCCCCCTTAGGATTAATTGTAATAACTATGGTTATCCAGTAACTTTTGGTCCAGCGCCATCATCAGGTCAATTTGTCCAATACTTTTTTTCATGTGCAAATGCCTCCAAAACTAAAGACATTCACATCAGCCAACTTCATGCTAATTACCAAATGTTGGAATGCTAACAGGCTACACTCAGGCATGAATACATTATTTAGACCTGGATACAGGGCGCCGCTCAGCCTTGCTTCCAGTTTTGCCTAGTGGCCACTCACGGTATTGCAGTGAAAAATTCCCCTCCAGCCAAAAAAGCATTTTCCCCATAGACCACTATTTTAAAAAAGACGTCTGTAAAACTGTTGACAGGACACCTCGAACTGCAAACAAGGTCAATTACGACTCTTTTTATTATTAAATTTTGATCCATGGAGGTTTTATATTGGTAAAACTTTCCTCGAGCCGAGAAAACCAATTAAAAAATCTTTGATATCATTACAATGTAAAGTCTATGGGCCGAGGCAGAGCAGGGCCAACAGGAGAAACACTACTGCACATTTTCAGTGGGCCGCATAACCAGGAAGTAAACCAGAATGCTAGAAAATTTTTGGCGTATGTGCCAGGCGAGCAATTATCATTGGACTGAATAGGCGCCATCTTTGGGTCTGGTATCTAGTTCTACTTACACATCTATGCACTAAATAGATGAACATGGTAAACATCAGCATGTTAGCATTTAGCCCAAAGTTCTTTAGCCTCAGACCATCCTCTACAGTTGCCACAGAAAAATAGACAGACAGAACCTGTTTTTGAGGTCAGTTACGGTCAAAACAAAGATGTAGTTTTATTGATTATTATCAAGCAACCAGCCATTATCATTTCAGATCACACTGTGAACATGATGCATTGTCAGTGTGTTATCAGTTAGGGTGATCAACCCGAGTCACTTCCCAAGGTGCTTAACGAAAACACTTCCTTGCACTTTTATATAACAAACATCAGAGGATTCCACTGACCTTGATAGAGATGGGAGGGTCCTCCAGGGCAATGTCAGTCTCAGTCTCATAGATGTCATCATCCTGCTGTTTGTCAATGGCCATGGCTGAAACCTTCATACTGTCACAGCCCACCATGTATTTCCTGTAGACTGAGAATGGGATCTGAATAGGTAGGGTCACGTCTGTGGGACACAAGGACAGTGGCAGAGAAACAGGAATGATTTGGATTCTGTTTTAAGACTTGGTGTGGAGTTCTGTAGGCCTGTATTCAAACAATACCAACTTTTTATAGCATTTTTATAGCATAAAAATACTCAATATGTCATCCAAATAAGAATTGTTACTCCAACATATTGTCAAGCTTTGGTATAAATAGTTTTTTTTTTTAGTTTGATGGTGAAAAAATGTATTGGAGAATAACTGTAGACCTTGTCCAGGCAGTAGTATCTTCTCTTGGACTGTGCTCTGGATGTTGTGTGCCAGTTTTCCGTTGTACCTCGTGGCCTGGGCATTGACACGGATGGACATTGTCTTACAGGTACGATCTTTGTTGCTCAGCTTCAGTTTCAACTTGATGTCCTGACCATTAAGCATCTTGGTCTCCTGATGTAGAAGAAAAGGTCAGTTTACTTAAAAAACAAAACCATGACTGATTTTCAATCCTTCCTTACTGGCCCTGAGATCACAATATGACGCTATGAGGCTTTTCACTTTACTGAAACCTTCCTGTTGTAAAGCTGCAAATGATTAGTCATGTATCTCCTATTCCTCTCATTTTTAGAATGACTTTAAGCTAGGGCAGGGGGTTGTTGAACTTTTTCAAAATTGTTTCTTTTATTGATAAGACTCGCTTTTGGTACGGATACCAAAACAATACTTTCTTTGGATACTTAATCAAGTGTGGCCGAGACTGAAATATCTAAATTATTATTGAATGGATCGTCATGAAATTTGTTTCAGATATTGATGGGTCCCACATGAAGTCTGTTAATAATTTTTGGTGATCCTCTGACTTATCATGTAGCACCATTATCAGGTCAGAATTTTACTTTGTCCAATAATTTGGTTTTTTTTAACCAAATACCTGCAAAACTGATGGAATTCTGTCAATTGTGTTCCGGGCTAATTAGCAAATGCTAGCATGCTAACACCCTAAGTTAAAGTAGTAAACATTGTAAAAGTACCTGCTAAACATCAGCATCATTATGGATATGTTAGCATGCTGTTATTAGCATTTAGTTCTTCAGACACATACCAAGTGTTGACATTTGATGTTATGCACTACTTCTACCTTGAAAAGCCTGTTTGGACACAAATTAGATATCTAAAGGAATACTTTAGCCGCCTCCGTTCATTATATCATGCAGAATTTGTGCACGTTACCACATTGCATTATAAAGTTCCACATTGGCCCTAAGCATCTATGTTTTTACCTCGTCAAATTTCATTTCCACGTTCACTGGTTCCTCTCTCCTGTCACCATCATCTCCTGAGTTTAGTCTGTTGAGTGCATGCCTGACGACTGCCCTCTCCTTTGTACTGCCTGTTGGGAAAATAGCCATCGTTCTTTAAAATTGGGGAATCATTTTGAAACACTCATGATGGCAGAATGAAGACCATGCCAATAACAAATACAGCTTGATACAAGCTGACAGTGTCTGGATGAATGAATTTGTGGTTACTCTGGAAACATGTCATGTTTTGGGTAGCTGCCATGATAGTTGCTTTAGTATTCTTTATGGTTGTCAAATGGTTGACTGGGTGTTGCACTTTTATTGCTAAAGAGGCTTGACAGGAAGTTAGAAGTAGGTGGTTAATAGGGTGTTGTTCAGTACCCATAGTAGGCTACCTGTATTATTGGCTCCTTCTAACGTTTGTGATCTCTGAGTTAAAGTTTTTACCACTATGCCAAGTGGTTCTCTTTGGTAAGAACATTGTTTAAATGGTCCTGTCAAAAGAATTGACTTAATCAATGGGTGTCTGCATGTGTTAATTGGATTTGGCATATTCCATATGCCCATGCTTCCCAAGGTATTCTGTTGATGGAGCTGCAGAGATACTGGGGTCAATGTTACACCATTTAACTTCTTGAAGCCTTAAAAAGCTTGATCACATCTTGTAAGCTCAGTTTGTCCCATGAGATATTCATTTAGAAAACATTAAAAAAAACAGTTGAAAGGACCAAACAGAATCAAAGAATTTGTGCTGTGTACACGAACATTATACATGCTAATGTCTTCTTAAACGCTTGTTTCATTCATTTGATCAGTTCAAACTGCTGTTTGATGGGTGCCAGTTAGTGGCGGGAGATCTGACACTTTCAGATCAGATTGTGATTGACCACAGTCTACTTTTTAGGCAAATCGTAGAGAACATAGTATTTAATGTCCTATTACTTCTGTTTCCTGTACCCATAAGCTTATTGACTAATTACCCCCGCCAAGGAGGTTATGTTTTCACCTGTGTCTGTTTGTCAACAGGATTACCCAAAAACTACTGAATGAATTTCCACGAAACTTGGTGGAAGGACGGAAGAACCCATTCAATTTTGGCACGGATCCTGATAAAGGGGCGAATTCAGGAAATTTTTTATCTATTTTTTTAACGTTACGAGATGGGGCATTTTTCGACATTTTCATTAATTTGCAAAAATGTTTGCAAAACGTTTACCTGCTGAGCATAGTCCATTTAACACTGATATGAATGATTTAAATATGGCTATTTTCCACAGAAGCTACAGTAATGACAGATGTGGATCCGCCCCAAAATCTGTGACGTTCATTTGGACATGCGTTTAAAACTACTGAAGAGACATAAAAACTGTTAGTACCTTACTGAATCCCTATTAACGAAAGGAAAGGATAGGAAAGGATAAGACTACCCCCCTATGAAAGCACGTTTAAATGCACTAGATCCGGATTTTTATTTGGATCCCTTCTACTGGGATTTCACAACTGAGCACACACTCATAGATACCAGCCCTCTAAATGTGCCTGATTTTTTAAAATCAAGATTCATGCATTATCCAGGGAATAATGCATGGCTGTTGGACCTTGGCAGGATATGCGCTCTACTGAGTGTTGAGTAATGTAGCCAACTAGATGGCTTTGCCGATTGGATGAATTACTTCACATGGCTGCTTGGGTAACGTATTGTAGATCTTGCCAGGGCATGGCGGATGAGGAGCTTGTTGTGTTTTAATGGTGCAAATAGAGAAATTCATAGACTATTTCACTTTTGGCTATAGTCTACAGGGCATTTCACAACTGAGAAAAAAATATCGCAATTTAGATTGTAGATTTGTGATATTAGTTCTTGGCCAGAACGCCCACCCCTAGTTCCAGTCAAAAATGTTATGAAGCAGCCTCTCTTTGTTTGGGAGAAATTATCACTTTGAACTACATAATTTGTTTGCTGTCTCGCATTTGGGTTCCCGCTGGAATCCATCGCAACTGCTGTGAATCCAAGATTATTTTAATTGCTGCCCTTCAAGGAGGAGCTAGCAACAAACAAAAGGTAGATACTAGGTGAAGTATTCCTTTAAGGGTGCAGTCTTTACCTTCTCTGTATTTGTAGCTGTTTGTGATATCATTTCTCTTGTCATCGTCAACAGCCTTGGTAGAGATGTTCTGGCCTACTGTGACAGTGTCGGAGTGCATTTTCCTCTCTGGGCCATAAGCACTGACCTGAGGACAGGAATGAAGTCAGAAAAGAAATGTGGCATTGAGGAAAATAAATTAAAAGAACGTCATTAACATACCTATGCTTATATATACAATAATTATTTGTTCTTATTTGTAACACCTCTGTTACAGAAATAACTAGGTGTGTAACGGATCACGAAACTCACGGTTTTGAGTCACGGTTCGGATCAGCAAAAAGGAAAAAAAGGGTTGGGGTCTTCTCAATTGTTTCACTGCAGCTCTGCATGGAGGTTTAAGAAATTATTACTTTAAAAAGTAACAGCGGCCGTAAAACTGTATTTCACACTATGATGGTTAAATTTTGCAATTGTTGCGCGGACCACATGCGTACCGAAGCATGGGGGGAAAACTGTACGGATCAACAGCGTACCGTTACACCCCTAGAAATAACTATTGGACTCAATATTGCGATTAAGTGGGAGCATGTGTAAAGGTAATCTGTGTATGCATTTAAGATGTTGAATGAGGTTTGATGGGAACTGCCCTCCACTTTACTGTGTCCAATAGACAGTGATTACAGGAGGGAAAATGGGAGTAGAAGGGAACTCAATCAACTTGCTTTGGTAAAAAGGTCAATGAATTGAAACTGTAAAATTGGTACAATTTCAAGTCCTGTAGATTGTGTGATAGGTTACATTTGAACAACACATTGCAGGGAAGATCTGAGGTATTGAGCAGCTAGTTCCAGAGCCCTAATAACATCGCGTAGCACTGGCACTGACCTTCCACTTGACAATGTCAGCATTAACCTCAGCAAAGACAAATGGCACATCATACTTGAGGTTAACCTCTCCCTGAAGGATGGCGGTGACTGGGGCTGGACCACAACAGAACGTCCCTGGGGCAAGAGAAACAAAACAGTGAGACAAGAATCCTGAACCCTGTGAAACTCCATGTAATTTGTCATAGTTTTGGGGGGAAAAAAGGTGTTAGCCTAATTGAATATTGGTCTTGCAGTTATTTATTGGCAATTCTGTCAAGGAGTGTTTATTTCTTTAAAAAATAAATAAAATTGTGTTCACCGTCACTCTCTTCCTGTGGTGTGGGATCCAAGACTTGCCAACCATCATAGGTATTTCCTTTCGTGAGGTCTGGTCGTTTCATCCATCCCTCCACCCACACATGGAAGTTCCTGCATTACACAGATAGATGGGTTTCCTAATCTCCCAGTTTTCTGGATTCTCAAAGGTGGGACCTAATGGATGCCTGCCAGCATATTGATGCTAGGCATAACACTGATACTAATAACGTCACATCAACCATCTTTTCAATAGTTATAATACTGTATTGTATTTTTGTATTAAAAAGGAACAAAACACGATAACAACTCTACGTGTTTAGTTTGGGTATCATCTGTCTGAATCTTACCAGACTCTCTCTGTTCTGTCTGAGGATCGTTCTCCATAGTCGTCATAATACTTGTCGATAATGAGGCTGTTGTTTTTGTCATGAGCTGACTCGAAGTTTGTGACAACGCGACATGGGATACCCAGGAACCGCATCACTAGAATCATTTAAACATGCACAGACACAAACATGAATGCATACTAGGTAATAATAAAGTCAAACAGTGTCTCAGTCCTGCTAATATTTGATAACACTGTGATTCACATGAACAACATAGTGCAGTACCTGTGCACATTACGCCAGCAAACACCCAGCACTGTCCATACTTGACTCGTTGGCAATTGTTTTGATACCAGCGCTGAAGGATGCTAACACTGCTGGTCCAGTGTGTGGGCCTTACTCCATCATCATAGTCATCATACCAGCGTCCCACTAACACACCTCGATCATAGTTAGAGTTGATCTGCAGATTAACGCTAAATGTAAACGTATGCTATTTTTATAACCATCAGTGATTTCACATGAGTAATTAATTATGGTGGCTATTCAGGTCACATTCCCCACTGGCGGAGGAAGTAGTCAATTTTTTTTTACTTTCTGTAAATAAAAGTAGCGATACCACAATTTAAAAGTAAACACTGCTTTCAGAATGTGACATCCATTGTATCATAGTCATCATCTTAAAAGAACTCTGGCCCTACCATTGTGCTGACCACACGGCTCACATAGATGGGGTTACAGCGAGCAGAGACGTCATCAGCCGGGTCTTTCTCATGTTTTGGGTTGACGTCCAACATCTTGAGACAAATGTCGACCATTTCCTCCTCAAACTGGGTAAGAAGACACAAGTTAGAACTACCAGTTTACCAACGGACCAGACGGAGCTTCCAGGGCCCTGTTGCATAAAGCAGGATTACCAAATAAGCCAGGCTTATTTCGTTAGTCTGGCTCATTTTCCAGCAGATTCGGTTCCATAAAGCAAGCTCAGCATAGTTCAAGCTCAGTTACCATGGCAACTTATGCTGGCAAACTAACCTGGTCTGGACCAGGCTAATTGTCAGGCTTACCTTGAGTTGCTGCTTAGCCATGACACTGACTTGAAAGAAAAGAGATGATTTACCATATTATATGACTTCATTAATCACAAACAAAATTTCAAAAAAAAACAAAGTTCACATAAAGTGGACTTAAATACAGTCTACAATAATACATACAGGGTTTGTACATGAAGGAGCTGCCATAGTGTACAGGGCACTGCAACGAGAGCGCACCTTCAGAGACAGATCAGACCCGTTGGCTCTCCCAGACAACCACGATACAGATTCTCCAGAGATGGCATCTCCTACATTTGTAGAGTAATCTGGCCTCACATTGCGCATGGCACACGCCGAAGTTACGCACTCACAGTTCCACAGACTGTGTGTGGCGCTCCGCTTTTTTGCAAGTGGCACATTCTTATACACTGTTGGAGATGCTGAACATATTGGGAAAGCAACAGTCTGTTGCGCTGTGCGATTAGTATACTTGGCTCTAAAATGACTACTCAACATATTCGTTACTTTCCCTGGCCACAGGGGAATTCGTGCCAACAAAGAGGCCTTTTATGGAGTCACAGGCAAGTTCAAACATGAATTGTATGAAACGATTTTTACTTTTCATGTTAGAGGAGACAATCGGAGGCAAACCTGTCTTACTTGACTTTTATAGCTTTCCCAAACATCATTGGAACACTGGACTGCACTCACATGTGCATTAAGTGTCCGTCCGGTCCGCATGAGACAAACTACATCAACCGAAAATCACTGCACAGTATTAATGTGCAGGTAAGTCCAAATGGCTACTATGACATAGATTGCGCTAAATAACGTGAGTACAAGGGTTCTGTTCCAGCTATTCATTACAAAGTAGTGATCGAAACATTCTCATAGAAGAGGCCTAATTAAGACACTAGAGCTTTCTCCACAATATGAAACATGGTTTCTTTCTTTCATTCATTCATTCGTTCATTTATTCATTCATTTATTTATTTATGTAGTCAGTGCTTATACTGGGTGGTATAATTTGTGAGGATGATGTACCCCCCCTCAATCACAGGACACCCTTTATTTATTTCAAGGGCAAGCTCCTCAGCTGGCGTGAATTCCGCTGGTGGTGACCCCTCCCCCTGTGCCAGTAATCTCCGTTCTCTTTTTCACTGCTGAAAATTAATAAATTTCATTAGATTGGAATCGAGCCGATGATATCTAAGTGTAAATACAGCCCGTGGACATACTTACCATTCTGAACAATGTTTTTATACTTCACTTTAACTTGCTGCCACGTCTGCTTCTCCCCACTCAGGTTGGTGCTATTTAAAAGTGCGCCCCCATAAAAAAGTTTAATGTTACATTTGCAGCCTGGA
>JBBPCS010001907.1:0-14318 GCA_037974645.1 Hollardia meadi
ACACACACACACACACACACACACACACACACACACACACACACACACACACACACACACACACACACACATCAAAGTTTTCTCTGTGTCATGTAGACCTGCGCTCATGTTAGGCCATTACTCTGGCCAGAGCAGGCAGGGCATCAATCAGTCTGTCATGAGGTGATGCATGAGGTTTCCCACTTGAACATGAGAGGAAGCCCCTCTAAATTCCACTCTCAGACCCAGGCTTCAAAAAGGCAGACTCTCCTATTTAAAGTCCTGGTCAGCCTCATGCGTTACCAATCTCAGAGTCACTTTTCCATCAAAGTTTTTCAGACTGTTCGGACCTTCTGTCCTGCCGAGAGTTGCGGTTAAATGTGACCCCGCTTGAATTTAGGGAAAGTAAATGTAACAGAAGCAATTAAACTTGCAAGGGACCGCGAGTCAGAAAAGTGATTAATTAAACGGAGCAACTGAGCAGAACTGGAGTGGTAGTCGTGTCACAGGGTCTTTCATAATAAGGGCTGGCTCTTTAAATTTGTGAGTTTTCGAGACTTGTTCAGACTCGATAAAGTTCTAACTTATTAATTGTGCCCGACAAGAACTTTGCTCTGAAAAATAGGAACACTTAATTTGGCATGAATCACAGTCTTTGGATATCTTTCTTTTTACTCTCCATTTTTTCTTCTTATTTGCAATCCCCAATATGATTACAAAACTGTGCATTGCAAGATTATTTTTTTTACCATGAATATCTAACACCAAAAACATCTAGGTGTTATAACATCTATCCTCAAAGTGCTCTTTTATATCTGATCTTTGGAGCTGCATCTGCAGGCTTTTAATATCCTCTGTTTGTGATCCACACCGTTCTGCCCTGCCTAGACAGCAGAGAATATTCTCATAACTACAAAAAAAGCAGGGCTCGAGAAGATTTTTAGATGAGGTTTTGAGGTTGTAAAGATACAGCTTAGGAAAAATATTGCTTGCAAATATGATGATTAATAGATTAATAGATGGTGATGATGGTTAGATAGATTAGATAAATAGTACATTTATGTAGTCATCTCAAAAGGACAGCTGGAGGTATATGTTAAGTAATCACTTCTTTAACAAATCAAGAGACAAGGCTTATATCATGTTTCTTTAATCCTTTAAAGAATCTCATTTTTTCCCATTCCAAGTCTTAGACAGCAATGGATCCAAACATTTTGGGACGTGGCTGTCTCAGATAGAGGTGTTCAGTATGTACGACTGACATGTATTCTCAAAGTGAAGCACGCAGGATCTTTGGGATTGTTGATCGAATCAGTGCCTTTCACATCAGAGCTCCTCTCGCTGACAGCGGCAACATTCAAATGTCAGCTCCAGGGGGGCACACAGTGTGAAGATCTCTGCGCTATTGCAAAGAAAGTTTGCATGTGTGTGCAAGAAAGGAGCTCAGGAAACTGCTATACATGAAGCTGTGATGCCTACGCGCTGCTCCCGACTGACCTCATTTCAGCCATGAAATTATTACCATAGTTCTGTTACTAGCTCACATTGTTTCATTCAGTTGACGATAAAAGCGACAAAACACTGCTAAGAACCACAACAGGTCGCAGCAGTTTCCTGACATTAAACTGAAATGTCACCGTGATCAGTTGATCCATTCAGCCTAATTAATGGAAAAGTAATTTGGTTAGGTGAACTTACGTTCTGATCCAGGTTATCCGAAAATGTGGGTTTTCACCATGAATAAACAGCAGTAAATTAACTTGTATTGGCAGCACTGTGCTGGTGAGGTCCCACCATGAAGAGGTCACTTCAGGACATTAGCATTAGCCAATCCTGTGGAGCATTCGCTTTGTTGCACATTTTTATTTTGATGGACGGTGGCACAGTGGTTATCCCTGTCACACGCCCCCTGGGTTCGGCTGGGACAGGGCCTTTCTGTGTGGAGTTTGCATGTTCTCCGACAGTGCGAAGGCATGAAGGTTAGGTTGATTGGTGACTCTAAATTGCCTGTAGGTGTGAATGTGAGTGCAAATGTTTGTCTCAATACGTCAGCCTGGTGATGAACTGGTGATTTGTCCAGGGTGTACCCTGCCTCTCGCCCAATGTCAAAGCAAAAGCAGTGATGGATGATAATGGACGGATGGAAAACAAAATACAGTTATGATCTGGACTCCAGTGGATTATTAATGTTACCCTCGTTCTTCATAAGCCCTTCAGGATGCACAACAGCATCACCAGAGCACAGTGCTGCGAATGCAGGCTGGTAATGGTTGGAACGGTGCTTTTCTAGTGCTGTTTATGTAGTTTACGTTGGTAAGCTGCGCAGATTATCTGCCCAAATGATTTTGTCGTGCGAGGGGTTCACAGACATCATTTTAATGTAATCGGCTAGGTTGGAGTCTCCAGCTGCAACCAGCTGACGATAGTCCACCTCCATGTTTGTTTCTTTTATGAAGTCACGTTTGAGCATGTGGGTTTCTGTAAGATCCCTTATAAGCTTAATTGTGCTACTACTAGGCCCTCCAGTTTTTTTTCTGTCTGTTTAACTTTGGAGAAGTGGTCTGAGTTGTTTTCAGCAGACCTGTTATTCCTTCATTGCTGCCGTGGGCCTCTTGGTAGCCTCCATTACTAGTTACCTTTTACACCAACTCAGTTTTTAAATGTGAATACATGCACTGTAGTGGATTATCACAGGCACGATGAGCCTCAGACAGTTAGGAAAGCATTATTGAAGAGCAGATATATATGACTCAGTTCCTCTGTGCATTAAGAACCTGCGTCAGGTTCACATCATGTCTTCAACCTTGGAATTATAAACTTACATCAATTATCTTTATAGTTGTGTGTTACAGAATACAAGGAGACGTGTTCAGCTTTGTTCAGAGGTGAAACAGCCTTTCCTACTTATGTTCAACAGAACCTCTTGCTGTTTGAGTCTTCTTTGCATACACTGAAAGAGTTTAATCTAAGTTTTGATTGTTTTTTTCTCTATGATTAGTGATCAGATGAAGGTTTTGGTGTAGCACAGTGTGGTTCCAACTCTCCGTACTCTAATACCTGCAGCCACGTCTCATGTAAATGTTTTTATTTCATTTCTACATTTCCTGTTTGAGAGAAAACATAGCTGCATTTGCCTTGTTGATTAGGTGCCCTTTGTTTGATCGAAGGTTTCTCTCCCCCCAAAATCTGAAATCTGTGTCCTTGAGCTTCATGTCATTGGTTAACCTCATACTCCTCATTAATGCTCTTTAGATATTATACTCAGATGTTTGTTTGTTTGTTTTTTACAACACCATGACTCAAAAAATATTATTTTATTCACTTGAAAACATTATTTCTTACTACAGCATATAAAGCAATCTTTAAGAAATTAAACTTGTTGTGGCTTTAGAAACAAGTATGAGGTGTACAGCTCAGTAAGAAGAGCTTCATATTGTCAGACATGAATAGGACATGCACACAAAAACACATGTGCACACTATCACTGATGACTAATGTCATTGAGGTTCATCAGGTGGTGTATAGTGATGGGGTTCTCCCGAGGATTTAAGGGTGTTATCCGTTTTTTAGCATCCAACCTCCAGCAGGTCTGAGCAGCAGGCTCTAACAGGTGGTACTTGTAGAAGATGCCTGGAACCATTGCATTTGGAAACAAAGTAAACAACATTTCATTCAACCCCACTTCAAATAAACACAGTTACTGAGTGTGTTTACTTCAGTAAGAACACGTTTATAGACAGGCTTACATGTACCGTGCACTATAAGTAGTCACCGTAAAACCAACTAAACACTGTTATCCCACTGCAAATTGTACATACACTGCTGACCCCCTAACTGAACAAAATTTTTTTACAATAGCCTCTTCTTTTATTTGCATTTTAAAAAAATTAAGCAATCACACATTTAGTTAGAAAATGTAAAAAAAAATAAAATAAAAAAAATCATGAAATCAGTAATGTCATTAAGTATGACATAAACACACTGGGCTGGTGGCAATTACTTAGTCATTACTTATTTGGTAATGATGGGCTAATAAAATGTACTTAACACATCTGTAAGATGCAGAAAACACCAGCAGGAAAGTGATAGCCAAAGAGAGGTTAGAGGTCAATGTCTGCTGAAGAACTGATTTGATTAATTAACCAACACCGCCGCCGTGTGGTGTAACAGAATAGTGCATTTAATGCAGGCTTAGGAACCATTGTATAATCAGTGTTTCCTGTCGGAATTTTATATCTAATGGTAAAACCCTGAAATCAAAAGCTCAGCTTGTCTTTTCTTTTGGGTTTAAAGTACAATTTTGAAGCTAAACTGCTTTTTAAACGTACATTAAATATAATTAGTTGTGTAGTTTTGCTCGTAGCGACTGGCGGATTTTGTGATTTTTATTCTAAATATGTCAGCTGTGTTTTCAGCGCCAGCTGACGTTATTGCATCTTAACTTTTTCATGATCGCCACAGTCTGGCGAGACGTCAGTATTCATCCTTCTGTAGTGTGTAAGTAAATGTTGACTACAGACTCTTAATTACTGACGTATAAAACATGACTGCATGGTAACAGCTTGACTTTACAGTGACAGCATTAACATTAACGTGCTATTTTCCTCCCTGTAGGTAAAAGACTATGAGTAAAGAGTCCAAAATGAGGGCAACAATAAACCAGAAGCTGACGGAGATGGGCGAACGAGAGAGGTGAGATAAAATAGCCGACTATATTTTGCTTCAAATGGTTTATGTTATTGAACAACCATATATAGCTGTTAAAGTGATCTATCTATCTATCTATCTATCTATCTATCTATCTATCTATCTATCTATCGTACACTGCTGCTCTATCACATGTTTCTGCCATAGTAATGTTGTCACATAACAGAGAGAAAAGCACCTATGAGGGCCAACATAACCTGTAATGCTGTAATGAGGATGAAGAAGTTGCCAGCTCTTATTAATGACTTAATCAGCATTAGACACAAACATGGCTGCTATATTGTTCCATGTGTTTGCATATTGACAGACTGAAGGAGTTACTGAGGGCCAAGCTCACAGAGTGTGGATGGAAGGACCAGATGAAGGCTCACTGCAAAGGTACAAAGTACAGCACTGTTGTTAAACCAGGGAGCAAAGTCACAACCGACTAATCGTTCCTGTCATTTTTCAAGCAAAAATGTTGAACATATGTTGGTTCCAGCCTCTTAAATGTAAGGATTTGCTGCTTTTCTTTCTCGTTTATTTATGATAGTAAATTAAGTTGGGTTTTGGGCTCTGGGGAATTGTGATGAGCAATTTTTCACAACTTTTTGACATTTTATAGACTAAATGATTAACTGATTAATCGTGGAAAATAATCTGAAGATTAATTGATAATGAAAATCTTTCTTTGCAGCCTGATTCTAACTGTTGGTCTCAAGCAAAACAAAACAAAAACACTAGAATAAAAAAGTGCATGTGTTTTAACAGTCAAAGAAGAGACGTTTGTAACAGCAGACATTTTCACTTGTCATAGTACGAAAAGCGCATGTGATACTAACATTAATGATGGCTCTGTTCTGTTCCAAGTGCCCCAGTAATCCTGGGCTCAGACTACAAGAGTTTCGGGCCGGTTTAATCCCGATTTGCCACTTGGATGATAAATCTGATCTGGGACCTTGGTCGGCACCAATGTTCTGCATAGATATCTGTTAATGTGAGGAGTTTACAGACCTTAAACTTCCCGAAATCCTCGCAGACTCACTGGGGCCGCCCTGATAATTTCAAACATGGTTGATGTTGGGGATTTCTAATCTGGATGATTACATCAGTACTTTCCAAGCATGACCACGATAGCCAATGAGAGACACATCCTGGAGCAGCTGACGATGCTGCCAAGCAACAGTAAACACTCTAGCCCTTGAGCCTTACATTAGCTTGCATGCTACTGTTGACAGAAAATTAAAATCTCACCTCCAGTTCTTGATGAAGTGTAGACAACCCGTGTTGACCACGTCTCCCCGACAACTTTCCTGACTCGCTTAGCCTTCTGCTTTTGAGATGAGATGGTGTATCATGTAGTGTGTGCTGTGCCATCATTTGAACATCTTGTAGTGTGAGCATGTTTGAGATTAGAGACAAGAACATCTGTGAAGTTTCTCCTTCTGTGGGTGATGCAACCCGGTCAGGATTTTAACACTCCTGTAATCTGAGCCCTGCTTTAAGGAGCAGTTCACCCAAAAATGAAAGTTCAGTCATTATTAGCCAAGGGAAAATTTCCTAGTCCACAAAACATTTTTGGAGCTTCACAGCAAACCAGCGTTGTAGCATTCTTCTAAACAACTGAAGAAGCAGGAGACTTGTTTTAAAGCGTGCTGCAACGCTATTTTGCTGTGAAGCTCCAGAAAAGTAAGCTCTTCATCTGCATGGGGGTGAGTAATGATTTAATTTTTTATGTGTAAAATTGGTTATTTTGCAATGTTGGTTGATTGTTGAGTCTCATTCCCAGGTCGTCAAATACTGAATACTTTGGTTTGGTGGCCGGCCGGACCTGCTTACCGAAAACATCAGTATTTGACAACCTGGGAATGAGACTCAACATCTTGCACATTGCACCTTTAAGCCGTGACAGTGTGACAGTGACTCGGCATGCACAATACCAGGAACCTGAATGTGAATCCAGCCATGATTAACTGTATTACTCACACCTGTGCTTCTCCTGCAGTAACACGTTGAAACGTCTTGTGTGAAATTTCCTCACTTTGCTCTGCCGTCGAAGCATGAATCAGCTCTGTAGCTGAAGTGACCGCATCGTTCCAACTTGTAATGAAACTTCCAGAGCTTAAAGAATGCCGCACAAGCTGTGTTTGTGGCCATACTGATTTTGAAACATTGTTTAATATCATCTTCTCTTTTTTTGGTAGAGGTTATCAAAGAAAAAGGCTTGGAGCATGTCACTGTGGAGGACCTGGTGGTAGAGATCACTCCCAAAGGAAGAGGTATCTGAACTTGACTATTTGAAAAACTACTGGTGCAACATAAGCAATACAGTATAAATCTGTCACTTTTATAGCTGTACTGTTCTCTTATTTCCTGCTACCCGCACTGATTTGTAAAGATCCACCCTAAAAGACAATATTGTTAAATACATGTTAGTAATGTACTTCAAAAGAATTTTGTTTAGTGTATGGTTGAAAACAGAACATTTAAGGCTTTTGTACGACAAACCCACCATTTTGCATCCATCATAGAGGACACACAGGGGGCAGTTACCTCACCCACAGTAGCCTCAGTAGGAGGTGGAGCAGTCACAAGATGTTTCCAGTAATGGATGTCGATGTGAGCATATGCACAGAAGTGTTTCAGCACCACTTGCATTAGACTGTGTTGAAGAATGAATTTGTAGTCATTGGATATGTTCCTCTCTTGCAGCCTTGGTGCCAGACAGCGTCAAGAAAGAGCTTCTCCACAGAATAAGAGCCTTTTTAACTCAGCATGCCACCTAATATTAACATTTCTTCAGACCACTTGCCTATACTGTTGGAAATGCACTTAAGCTGGCACATGTACTTCTCTGTATATGAGATATGCTGTTCATATAACGTGTTTGATTTATTGGACTTGATTTGACAGCAGTCATTGTAAAACAATATAACAATAATAATGTATTTGAAGAGATCATTTACTGTCATGAGTTCATACTCTTGATTAAAACGTGTAGCAGTTCCTTGTAAATTGTTATTTTATTGATTTTATGTAAGGTGGCACTGATTTCAAGATTGTTTTTTGTATTATAATGCAACCTGGGTTCATGGGAAAATATTGTTAATGGGGCTAACTGTCAAGTATTTAGTATAACTATGTCAGGGATCATGTCTCCACATAACACAAGAACTTTATTTGGCAATGTAAAACCCTGATTCCAAAAAAGTTGGGGCGCTGTGCAAAAAGTAAATAAAAACAGAATGCGATCACTTGCAAACTAACTGTTTAGTAAGAATGACAGTTTTTCATCCCTTTGATATTCTCTGTCCAGCTACACTGTAGCAACAATGTCTTCTCATGTTATCAAATGGTCCAAGTCTTTTTCAATTGCACTTCACATCTAAAAGAGGTGCCAGCTGTATGTGTAGTGTGTAATCGAAGATGGAACCAGAACAAAATGTGACGAATGAGAGAATAAACTGAAATAGCAGGAAAAACAACAATTTCCTTCACTGAATTTGGTGTCAGATTGTTTTAAGATCCTCAGTGTGTAATGTATGAAATGAAGTGCACCCCATGATGAGACAGAAAAGCTAGGCCATGAGCTCTCCACAATATCTCAATCATTAAAATAAAACCTTTTTTGTTGTTTTGATGTTGTCATGCAACTCCATAACCTCCCCGTCAACGCAATAAAACCAGGACTAATACTGGAATGTCTGGTCCTGAAGTGGCTTTTGTTTCAGGTTTTTTTCCCCCATCCGCATGCTGAACCACATCATTTTGTTTTGTTGAAAGGTCTCTGTAGTTACACACGCACAATGCCGAGCTGGTTATGGATTACATTTGGAGAGGCCGTGAACCCAAGGCAGCGCACCCCTCGGCACGAGCAGCACATTAGTGGGTAGTGAGTGAGTCTGCGCTGGCCACCCAACCAAGACACAGAGTGTGTGTTTTCTTAGCCGAAGGACCTGCTGTGACATCAGCCCAGGTGACAACATGCTGATATACAGTGCTGCTGTGGAGGCCAAATGTAACGCACCCCTCCAGCCCAGCACACACGCTTCTTTAATGGCCTACATCAATTCCCATGTTATCAGCAGATCTCCCCGGGCCCCCACATATAAAGGGGGTTGTGCGCACTGCAGACCTGCACTGGATAGAATTACCAGTGATGCAATTTATTATCATACAGATTTTTATTTACTTTCTCACTCTCCGCTCTCAGCTTTTCTCCATCACTCAGGACCTGCACAGCTGAGGAGCTGTACAGTAACCAGATTACTCTGCACATCATAAAAACAACTAGAAAAGTGGAAAACATGATTTAAAAAACTAAACAAACCCATTCGTTGGCTCAGGGTTGAGGCCGGCAGGAGGTTTAAATGAAACTAAAAGACCTGTTTCGGTGATCACAGCAGCAGCTGATAGTGAGGAAACACACACTGTAGCATCCTGTGAGGCTGCCTCTGAATGAACCGCCACAAGTCACGCAACAACAAAGGGCAAGATCGCCCTTCTTCCACCAAAGTCAACATCAAGCTGCGTCTGAGCAGCACTTAATGACATGTTAAAGGAAAAGACAAACATATGACGTGTGTCTCCGTGTGCTTTTTGTGTGCGTCTTGGTTAAGTGTGTGCAGATATGTTCATCACCCTTGGAATCATTTCCAGGATCACTTCAGTATGATAGCAGCTGTGTCAATAGGCTACAGAGCCAAACGTGTGGTTTCTGTGTGCTGAGTCCCATCGGAGCTCTGCGGTCCTCTCACTAGTGAAATAGGCAACATCCAAAGACCATAAACACCTATGGAGTTAATACAAGGACAAAAGTATTGTAGCTGTGTATCAGCTTATTTGAATGTGTGAAAACGCTTTGTATGAATGCATTCTAATGAGTGAATGTGTAAAAATGTTTTGAACAATTGAATTAAAATGTTTGAAAGTGTAAAAAAATATCTGAACAAAAAGATTTCTGAACACACAAAACAGGTTTGTACAAATAATTTCCAAAGTTATGATCGAAACCATATCACTTCCGATTAGCCCTACCCAGTTTAAGCAGCTGTAAGTGTAGCTTAAGCACCACCCAGCCATCATACATGTGTATTGGGTTTCGTACTGTTCCAAGTCAAAGCCCCTTTTATGCAAACGTGCACAAACTTCATTGACTGTATATAAAAATGGACTACATGAGAGCTCCTCAAAAGTGAAGCCAAAACATCTCAATCGCCCCCTTGTGGTGGGCTGCAGTATAGGTCATAAACTCCTCCCACTCAATAATATCAAGTAGGACATGGGCCAAACTAAACACTTAAAGTACACCTTAAATAATTTTTTCACAAAGATGATTTCTGTTGTTTAAGGTAGTTCTTATTATGCTGATGTACAGTATGTTCAAGTGTTCAAGTTCAAATTTCTCTGATCAGTTTGGTTTAAATTTGTTATTTGAGGCTATAAAAAGAGGGTGAAATGTCATGATTGAGAGCCAAAACCTGTACGGGTTTATGGGTGTATGGATTCGAACTCGAGACCACGGCTCTGCTGCCTGGTCGCTACTGCGCAGACTCTGACTCCAAATGTGCAAGATGGCAGCGCTCATATCTGGGATATTTTAGCTTCATTTTTGTACAATGGGATGAAGTTGAAACGCGTCGTCCATCTTTATTTCATGTCATTGAGTTGACATTGAGTCAACTAAGCAACATCTTATTCACCCTTCATAGTACTCTTTAACACAAATTTAAGCAATCATAGTTTGTCAACCCTGACTTTATCGAAATGTTTGCTTGGTTCTTGTTTTGTTTCACTATTTATCTGTGAATTTTTATACAATTCAGTTTTTATTCATTATAACTCAATAAGAACGTTGGATGGATCAGTAAATTCCTCTACTGACATTTTAGAAGAGGAGCAAAAAAACAAAAATGTATTACTCATGATCAATACACTGAAAATATACATTTGGGAAAGAAAACAATGTCCGTTAATCAGGATAATCCACAAAACTTGCTGACCGTGGGCACAAAAGGCCACTTGAGGGTCTCCACACAAACAATTTTAGAATCATTACAATACTGTACAGTAATTATTTTTTTGTTTTTGTTTTTGTTTTGTTTACAGCATTTACCACTTGATAAACTTTTGAGATGAGATTACTGTAATATTATTAAATAATATCATTATTTTCTAATTTTGTAAAGATTTTCTATCTATATTCAAACCTTTCATTCATGTTTGGTGAGGTTTTATTATATCTTTTCAATAAAAAAAAATTATCTTCAAACACTACTCTTGGTAAATAATGTTTCTTTAGTTACTTATTTTTACAGTTCTTTTTTTTTATGACCACATTAAAAAAACCCTACATCCTCTTCCGGTCACCATGGTGGAGAGGAGGTCATGTGGCACATGTGCCACTTGGTGACGCCTCAGGCTGCTCAGTCGTCCTCCTGAATCCCCATTCATTTACATTTATTTTATAATCTACATGTATCAAAAATCGTATCATTGTAACTTGTAGATTCTCTGATTCCGTACACACTACATCTATTGCACGTCTGTCCGTCCTCGGAGAGGGACCCCTCCTCTGTGGTTCCTGAGGTTTTCTTTCATTTTTTCTTGTTAAAGGTTTTTTGGAGGGGGTGTCGTTCAGGGTGTACAGATTGTATTTCAGGCATCATGATTTGGAATTTTGGGCTACATAAAAAAAATTTGTCTGTCCTGTTACAATACAACTGTTCCAACCTGTTTCTAACTGACCAATTGTTATGAAATACTTGCAAAGCTAATCACATTTCCATCAGCCCCAGCTACAATAATTAGCAAATGTTAGCATGCTAACACATTAAACTTAGTAGGTGAACATGGTAAACATTTTAGCTTTGCATCAGCATATTAGCCATGTCATTGTGAGCGTGTTAGCATGCTAACATTGAAATTTACTTCAAAGTACAGCTAGCATGAGCTTGTTGTCTTTTAGTTTCCATAAATGAATTAATTTTACGTCCCTGTTGGTCAGGATAATCCACAGACCTCGATAACCTTGTGAAAAGAATGACATGACACTTGTGGGGTGTAATGTGTCCCCACCTTAAGAGAGACAAGCTCCTACATTTGACAACATGTCCTTTAAACAATTGACTCGACAGTTACTAAATACTACAGAATACAACTATAAATGCAGGTTGGTTTTTTTTTCAATTTTGTTTTTTAATTTGCTCAGACGAGCCAAACTGTCCGCTGTGGAAAAGGCCCTAACAGATTCACGGCATGCTGATTTTGATGTTACTGGATTAGAGATGGATTCTTGCAGCTTGCACAGCATCAGTTTGGGGAGTCCAGGGTCTGCAGGTGCACTGGGGAGGGGCTCATTGTCACAGTTCTCAGTGACGCCTTGTTTTTTTTCGGGCAGGCCTTGAGTCCTCTCTCTCAGCCTCCAGCTCTTTGGAAAGCTGAAGGTTGACTGAGATCTGCTTGTCGATCTGAGCTTTCAGCTCCTCCAGCTCTTTCACACGTTCCTCCTCCAAGGTGTTTTCCTGTTCTACGCCGTCCTCTGTCATCTTTTACACCGTGTTTGCGTGAGACTTGGTTTCTTTGTCAAGCTCACTCTGAAGGGTGTCAGCTTGCTTTCTGCCAATGAGGACATTTCTTTGTTTGAGCTCTCCATGTGAAATCTTGACCCTTTGCATTTCTTCTTGGAGAAGCTTGAACTTTTCCCTCTCCATCTGGAGCTCAGCTGTTAGTGTCTCCTGGCTGTGTCGAAGTGCCAGTTGCAGCTCCCTGTATTATTTTTCAAAGAGTGACTTTTGGGTGAAGTCCTTCTCGAGCTCACGCTGAAGGATGTCAGCCTGCTGTCATCAGATTCATATCTTTGGCAGACCTCATGGTGTGAAACACTGATCCTCTGCAGTTCTTCCTGGAGAATCTTGTTCTTGTCCTTCTCCCCCTGCAGCTCAGCTGCGAACGTCTCCTGGCTGCGTCTAAAAACAACTTGCAGCTCCTCGTACTCTTTCTGCAGGACTGTCTTCTGCTTTATGCCATTCTGAAGCACATGATGTAGAGTCTCAGCCTGCTGTCTCATGTTGGTGAGTTCAGTTTCATAGCTTCGGCTGACCTCTTGCCGTGAAACATTGATCCTCTCCATTTCTTCTTGGTCTTCTGCTTGTTCTTTTGCTTCTCCCCCTGGAGCTCAGTTGCCAAAGACTCCTGGCTCTGCACGTGTGCTTTTTGCAGCTCCTCGGAATATTTTTGAAGGAGTGCCTTCTGCTGCATTTCCTTCTGATACTCAGAATGGAGGGCTTCAGCCTGCTGTCAGATATTGATGACATTAGTCTGATAAATTTGGCAGCCCTCATTGAACGAAGTGTTGAGACTCTCCAGTTCTGTTTGGAGATTGTTCTTCTCTGCCTCTGCCTGGAGATCAGCTGTGAACTTGTCCTGGCTGCGTTTATTTGCCACTTGCAGCACCTCATAGTCAGTTTGAAGAAGTTTGAAACTCTCCTTCTTGATGGTATCTCTGACCTGAGAGGCAATGTTTACAGTGCTCAGTATTTCAGGATTACTGAAGCTCTGCAGCCTCTGCAGCCTCTCCAGCTGTCTCCTTGTTTCTGTCTCCTTGTTCATGGCCTGTTCTTTCAGGCCCCTCTCTTTGTCCAGCAGTTCAGTCAGCTCTTTAACTTTCTGACGGAGTACATAAGTATAAATAGAAATAAAAATAAAAATAAAAACACTGGCACAATACTGTCTTTTTTCCCCAAGTCTCTGATGTGGATATGACTGGAAGTATTTCAACCACAGATAGCCAAAAAGTAAATATAAAGAGAGTCACCATGTTCAACGTGACCTTGTGTATGATTAGCACACCATTTATAAGGACTTTTAGTGTTTCACGCATTTTAAAGTTTCCCTCCAGACACATTGTAAAGTACATAAACAAGACTAGGTGAAACCTAGTATATGGCTGGACCGCCCGCCATTATACTTAACAGTAGTAATATTGTCAGGACACCAAAATTTTGACTTTGATACCAATACCCTGTTTAGTATCACGATACTCGATACCCAAACGATACTTGAGACTGAAATGATACTAGTTCGATACTGGATACCTAACAGATCAGAATAACCCTGGACATACAGTCTGCCATGAGATCCACAGAGTGTACAAAATACATGAGGGCTAATTGTTATATTTATTGGGTCAAATCTTAATATATGATGTATTATAGACCTGCTCTGCACATTGTCCACGTATTATTCTATGAATAGTTGCATGTAGATGCATGTAACAGCTATCAGACGTCACACAATAATGCCTAACTAACTAATGGTACACTGGTTTTCAGCGTTATGTTTTCACTGCCTTTCAACTCTATATCACCAGTTATATAGCCATTCTTCGTGTTGGCAATAAATCATCATATCAGGCTACCAAACATCACATTAGACTACATGAATTAATATTTAAACAGGCCAGGTTATTTTGGTCAGCAAACTGATAATGTAGCGCACACTGTCCACATATTTCCTGTTAACATTGTTGACGGCACAGGGAATCAGGTGCACATACTGTTAAAGGGGAATTCTGGTATTTTTAAAGGGGACATATTATGAAAAACTCACTTTTTCAGTGTTTTTGCACATAGATTTGGGTATCTGGAGTCCCT
>JBBPCS010001908.1:0-14316 GCA_037974645.1 Hollardia meadi
CCCCCCCCCCCCCCCCCCCCCCCCCCCCCCCCCCCCCCCCCCCCCCCCCCCCCCCCCCCCCCCCCTCGATGAAACTGATTGATTTCGGCTTACAGGTCTACATTTGACAGGCACTGACACTGTATATGTTTTTACATGTATGTTATAGATGTGTAGCAACCCTCTCTGCAGTTTATTTAAAAGCCCCGTTTTGATTAGATGCTTGCTGATTATGTGCTGAGTGAACTTCATGTTTCCGGTCAAGTCGCAGAGAACAGACCTTTAACTTGTAACGTGTTTCAACGCATCACAAGATTTCAGGCTGTTTTGTAGTTTGAGAAACAATCTTTTTGCATCACCTGGCATAATTTAATCTGTATTTTAAAACTAATTATTTCTCAGTCTTTGTCGCACTTTGAGGGTCCTTTGGCTACAGCACTCTCGCAGAACTCTGTAGCAGCACAACAGCTCTATTTTTTTTTCTTTTTCCAGTGAAAGCATCTATTAATTACTTTGATCAACAGGTTAATAAATGTTGCGTCTCAGTGAAATTGAAAGATGGTGACATGTTGCTTGAAATAAAAAAAAGTGAAGAGGTGATTCCGCTGAAAAGCTTGATGGCATGCATTTGTAAAAAGTGTGATGTAGTGCAGTTTTTAAGGATGTTGTCCACTCAATGTCTTGCTCACACAAGACATAATGTGCAAGTTTTGGTTGACACTCTCTATTCAGCTAGATATGAGTCAGTGCCTCATCATGCTCGCCACTTCTGATGAGTTTGTTACACAAGACAAAATATTATTAGAGTCATTGTGTGCGCTAGCAAGCTTTCATATGTGTGTGTTCACTGTGCTTATTTGATGGTCCACTGTACAACTGGGTCATATTTCTAGATAAAAATAAATTAGTGTGAACAAGACTTCTGAAAATATCAGGTGGATGTTTGCATAATTTTCTCTGTGTTCTTTGTGTGTGTGTGTGTGCGTGCGTGTGTACTGTATCTTGTAATTTGTGTATTTGCATGCGACTGTGTGCAAGAGCTGAATCATGCTCTTTAATATCCATCATTTCTCTAGGCAACAGACATTCATGTTGGGCTAAAAACTCCTTACTTAACACAAGACAAATGCGAAGTGGAGGCATGAGGAAGAGCCCGTGGCATTGTTTTGACAATATGAACCACAGCTCAACATTGAGTCTGTTTACGCCACATCCCCACATGCCAAAAGTCTCTTAATCTCTTCTAATGAGCCAGGATCCAAGAGTAAGACAATAAATTATGCATTGAGGTCATGGACTTATAAAACTGAAGCATCAAACGGCCCAGAATCAGAAGCGATTAACCTTTCTTGTGGTCCAGGAGTGATTTTGTTGATTGGTTGTAAATGTTACCTCTACGGTACAGAAAAGGTAGATTTAACAAGCAGGCTGGTGTAAAGAAACAACCTGTTATATGGAGACACCTCACACAGGTCATCAGTGTAATGTTCGGTACGCATTCACAGTCTCATTTAAAGGCAGTTACTATGCGAGCGTGAGGAGAACGTGCAATGCTCCACGCAGACAGACGCAGCTGGTCGTTTCTCATCAAAGTTGTCTGTGTAGTAAACTTAAAATGACTCTCCTTTACCATTTTATGAGCAGTCGTTCATAAAATGCCGTCATACTCCACGGCATCTTTCCACATTCTTGTAAACAGCTTGCCGTCTGTTAAATACACACACACACACACAAATCCCCATCACAATCAAATGGATTTATAACAGATAAGCAGAAAGGCACGAAGACGTGTGTGTGTGTGTGTGAGAGAGAGAGAGAGAGAGAGAGAGAGAGAGAGAGAGAGAGAGAGAGAGAGAGAGAGAGAGAGAGAGAGAGAGAGGCTGATCACGGTCCTGTACAGAGATGCAGAGATGTGCTTGTGGATTTTCCAATGAACGGGCAACAAAGCCCAGTCCTCTAATTTGAAGGCAGGCCATCGCCGTGGAAACGGATTAGTGACCTAAATCACAGCAAGGTCCCCACTCAGGTGTGTGTGTGTGTGTCCCATTTGTGATTACAGTAAGTAAATTTGTGTGTGTGCATCATAAAAGTTTGACATTTCAATATGTGTGTCGTCGGCATATTGCTGCGTGTGGTGAATACATCATGCAGACTAAACACCTAAAGGCGTGTGTGTTTGTGTGTGTGTTTTTGGGTCAGCAACCTTGTCAGTATACTGTATATTAGGAACTAAGTGGAGGGTTTATAAGCCAAAACATTTAGTTATGTTGTGATTGGGTTAGAGCGCTGGATTTATGACTGGAAAATGATTCCCCCCATTTTTTTTGTGGTGTAAGACGTTGTCATTGTAGTAGAGGTCGACTGAGTGGGTTACCAAAAGGCCGATATAATAAGGATAGTTTGCGGGAGGAAAAAGCAGATAGCCGCACCCCTGCAAAACTGCTGGAAAGTGTCAATCTTTGATCAAACTAACCAAATTTTGATTTTTTATGTCTTTGAGCAGTTAATTTCCCTCAGAGTCAGTTCCAGTTGGGAGGCTGACTGGTGGAGCCGGCGCAGCCATCGGCCTCTATCGGAGCCAAGTTTAACCGATTAATCGGTCTACCTCTGCATTGTAGGTATAATAACACGGCGACACAGAAATGATTTATTCAAAAGGATCTACATTAGCTGATGCCCGTGGCACCAGCTGCTCTCCCCGGGGTTCCAAATGCAATACATCACCTGCACCACATACATACAGTGTACAACATCCCGTTGTGTGCAATTTTGCTACATTAAGAAAGTGGTCATTCAAATTGTCTCGAACATTTATTTGTGAGGTACATTCATTTGCGACTCGGAATTAGTCCCATGAACTAATCCCATGAAGTAGTCTCAGGGGCAATTATGAGAGAGCAAGAATGAGATGCTCGACATGACCAACACTGGACTATTGATCAGCTGCTTCAGTAATACATTCTAAATGAGGATTTGCTATTACACTGAGGGGGCAGCCATACCAATAACTGCTCGCACAACTGCCTTTTTAAAGCATTAGATTTTGGTAACATAAGTAAATTAAATCAGGCAGAATCATCACACGCAGGCTGCTGCAAATGGTCTTGAGAGGGATTCACCTTCAGTTGATACCCTGAACACGCCTATTATGTTTGGCTGTTAACACATAATGAATTGTCTCGCTGATAAAAAAAACCCAGGAATATTACTTGTTGTCCCTCCCTCATACGCGAACCGAGCATGGCGTTAGTTCTGGCAGGCCACGGAAGTCAAACGCAGCTCGCAATCTCAGCTAAATCAGCTGATCTGATCTGAAAGCCGGATTCTCTTCTATACATTCAATTGGCAGTTCTCATACAGGGCGCTGTATTTAAGCTGCTTCGACCTGCCTTCTCTTCCTGCTTCCTCTGCGCCTCCTTTTTATGCTGTGTCTGACTCAATCAATGTCATTTCTCCCTGCCCTTCCATGTAGGCTCATGGAAGGGCAGGGAGCTCCCAGAACAGACGGAAATGGGAATCTAAGTTTCTTTGACTATGAAACCTGACAGAAACCGTGTTTTATGTATGTTCCCTGTACTACCAACACAGGAAGTCAGCATTCCATACAATGCTACACCTCTTAGACCTGGTTGTCCATCCATTTGATGAAATCATTTCATACGGTGTCAACATCAGCAATATTGCGTAATGGAGCGTTAAATCACAGGCTAGGCAGGGTAGTATTTTTTTTTTATAGCCGGGTTTTAATGTCAATTCCAACGCTACATTTAATATGTAAAGAAGATTTAACACTCGAGCACCACAACAAATCAGGAACATCAGGCTGTGTCACATTCTGCCAAGCTATTTGACAGCTTTATAGCAGTGTTTCCACACACACACACACACAAAAAAAAGTGTCAGTTTTGTGTCTGTGTCAGCTCCGTAAGCCAAGGTGCTCATAATTGGAAGGGTCTTGAAGCAGCGGCAGGATCATTTGATGCTGTGCCGTGTTTTTTTTTTTACCTGTTAGAGTGCCTGCTGTCAAGAGCAAGACTGATGCTCTGTTCGCGCCATTCCTTACTCCGCCGTCAGTGTAGTTAAGCTGAGAGGAGTCGTTTAATGTAATAAATCTGTTAGTAAGGAACTGTGTTGTATGACTGGTGGAATTACAAAAGCCAGGTCGTCTCCACCAACTGTCGTGTGTGTGTGTGTGTGGGGTGGGGGATAAAAGTAATGAGTCTAAGAGGGGGGTAAAAAAAAACGACTTTCTCTCTTTATGTCAATCATCACTGTTTGTCCCTGTCACGCTGTGAAATGGAAGCTGACTGAGAATGTCTGTACTGAGTGAGGGCAGTTCACAGGATAGGAAAGGGATGGAAGGGGAGCCATAGAGAGACGAGGAGAGAAAAAATGAGGTGAGGGGACAGTAGGAAACGTTTACCCCACAACAGAGAGCTGGTCCCTGACACCCCACCCACCCCCATTTCTAGCTCATTTTCTCTTTTCTTTCCTCGCGTTGTAGGATGTGGACTATTGCCTGTCCCCTGTAAGGGTGCACATATTTGGTTCATTTGCATTCTGCTTTTCTTTGTCATTACCGTCACATTTGCTAGGACAGACTGCTACTTGTCTTATATTTCTGTCTGCAACACTTGTTTTGTTGATGAAATAGCGCTTTTGCAACATGAGCTTTCTGTTTTGTAAAACCGATTTGATTTGAAGTGATTGGAAAGCTCGACAGCTTAAAAGTCGACAGGCGAGGGGTAATTTTGGAAATGTTACGTTTCATGTACAGAAAGCTTGTATGCACAGAGCGCACGAGGAGAAAATCACTAGTTAAGCAAGCAGGACAAGAGAGTCTTCGCTTTGTTAGGAGGTGACATTTCTTCTGAGAGGAAAGATACGGGAGGGGGGGGGGGGGTCTCTTGTTTCTTGACAACTACACACCTCCAAAAGAGAAAGAAAGAGAAA
This sequence comes from Hollardia meadi, assembly GCA_037974645.1. Taxonomy (NCBI): domain Eukaryota; kingdom Metazoa; phylum Chordata; class Actinopteri; order Tetraodontiformes; family Triacanthodidae; genus Hollardia; species Hollardia meadi. The sequence continues at coordinate 4,933 of JBBPCS010001908.1, forward strand.
CATAGAAAAGCCCAGAGAGAAAGAGATATCACTGTGTTTGATGCGACATATCTCCAAACTACAAGGTAAAAAGAAAGAAAAAGAAAATGAGAGGGGGGGGTGGGGGCAGCAAAGCTTTATCGTTCTATTAAAATGCTAATACACAGAAATTATCTGTCCAGTCGACTGCTTTGTTCCTCTACATAATATCTTTTTGTCCTAATCCTTAACTTCAAACCACTCGGAGGGCAGAGCCAGAGCTGTGGATGGTGCGCGCTGCTTTAAACACGCACACACACACACACACACACACACACACACACACCCGTCTGGCAGTAGACTTCCATGTGAAGTGACAGCAGGGTCAGCGTTGGCATTTTAACTGCTGACCCATTTGTCTGAATGAGGAGCACTCTCTTTGTCTGACAAACACACACACACACACATACAAGAGTTTCATGGCCGCAGCATACACATGGATAAACAAAAGTGTGATATTAATTATATTAACACGTGTTATCCACTCTCAATATTCAGCCATCAAGGCAACTGTCTTCCTATAATAGAAAAAAATAAAGTGCTTTCTTTGCATCGTGTGTTGCATTTATTCACTTCTACACACACACAACCAGAGCTGGTGTGTGAATGTGTGTGTGTGTGTGTGTGTTGCAGATAGGCACATTGTGCGGTAGTAACTGCCTACATCACCCGAGGGTGCATCACTTCATACTCAGTCCATTCAATCAATCTTGACACAAGTAGAATTAGATGGAAACAAATGAAAACCAATTCAAGCGGCTCATAAAAGGCTCCGTGTGTCCGTGCTCCTTTTTGGAGCGTGATTGTGAATGTGAATGCATCTCGGTAGGGCTGATGGATTATGTGGCTCCAGGCGAGAGTGCGTATCTGGTGGGGCTATCTAGCTTGCAGGCCAATGCAGCAACCTTTTTCAGCCACTCTGCATATGTTCGGGCAGTTTGACCGATGTGTTTTCCAAGGCTGATACTGGTATTTTCACATTAATTCCCCTGGCAGCTTATAATAAATCATATTCAGCCAGAGGCAGCCAAGTCAACCAAGTGACTGGGAGTTAGCCACCAAAGGACACTACAAATCAAGTTACAAATTAAAAGTCTTCTAAATAATTATGTGTCTAAAAAATGTATTTATATACTCAATGTTGTATGTTTTTACTGTTTGCTCATTTGCACAAAAGAAAATGACATAGAATCAATAGCTTAACAAGAAATGTGTAGGTTTTTTATATTTTGAGTTGTTTTTTTTTCTGCACAATTGCACATTATACATTAATTCCTGAAGTAATTAGTGTTATCGTTCAATCTTACTTAGTATCAGTGTCAGACACCGTAATTTAATCTTTGAATCTAATAAGTATAAAGAAATTAGGAAGGCATGCGTAATAATTACCTGCTTCTCGTGTATTTACATTATTCGATTACCTGAGGGTAATTTGGTTTAATTTAATATTCCACAGCTCTAATAAGATTAGTTGGGTGAAAACTCTTGCTCTGAACCCTTGCAGGAATATGTATTGCAAATTTTACTCATGTTGTCTGTGAAACTGTAAAGAGAAAAACGTCCACACCGGCGTCCACATGTTTGGCTCTCTTGTCATTAGCGCTACAACAGCGTGCTGCACTTGTTCTTCTTCTCCTTCTTGTCTGTGCTTGTTGCAAATTGCGAAACCAACTTTAAAGGTGCATATCATCGACGTGAATGAAGATGGCCGACGCGTCTCCACAAAATATCCCGGATACGAGCGCTGCCATTTTGCGCTGGTGATGTCCTTTCGGAGCCAGAGTCTGCGCAGTAGTGATCGGACGGTGGAGTCGCAGTAACGAGTTCCCGCCCATACTCCCGCCCGCCCAATAACGGGCAGGGCTCAGCTGTCAATCATGACATTTCACCCCGTTTTTATAGCATCAAATAACTAATTGAAACCAAACAGATCAGAAAAATGAACACTTGAACAAACATCAGCGTGATAAGATGTCCTATCTGATATCATTGAGGGGGAGGAGCTTATGACCTGTACTGCATCCCACCACCAGGGGGCGATCAAGATGTTTTGGCTAACCTTTGGGGAGCCCTTGCTGCACTTGTTCAGTCAATGAAAACAATTTGACTTCGTGCTATTGACTTCATTTGGCGGCTATAATTTCATTCTTGGCCGATAGCCGATTGTCAAGCCGATAATTTGTCAGTTGGATATATACATCGTGCATCCCTAAAAGATATAGGAGGAATATTTTGAATACGTGTATATAGTTTTTATTTTATTTTTATTTGTCTAAATGAAAAAAAAAGCTTTTAAAAAGCTTCATCGTCCAAGTTATCTGCCCCCCTTTGCTTTCTGCTTCAAAATGTCTCATTACTCACTTTGCTGTGGGAACTCATTTAATGTACCTAGAGTTAACGCAGTGAAACTGGTGTGATAGAGTGTAATAATCATTTGGTGTTAAGCATGTGTTGGACTAATCTCTTACCCTTGAACCACTGTCTACCTGCACAGCTATAAATCACCCTGTGTGCATGCGTGTGTGTGTGTGAGAGTGAGTGAGTGACTGTAATAAATGACTTTCCACGGGTTTCCTCCAGTGCTGTGCTGCAGTACACTGGTGATAGAGTATCAGACACAGAGTAAAGAGTAAAGGCAAAGCAGAATGGGAATGAAGCAAAGCACATACTCATACGCTCAGTTGGATGTAACAGCTGGAAACCCTAACCTTGGCAGCGTTCATGTCTTACACCAGGGACTGGAACCCATGACCCCGTCTATCCACTGAGCTCTCCATGCCATCCACTAATTACTTCTCTTGTTCGGTTAATACCGAGCATGCATCTGTTCAGCTGTGTCATCTGTGTGATACATATATTTCAAATATAATTACAATAATCTAGCTTTCATTGACAAGCTAAATAAATACGGCGAGTAAAGTGAGTGTAATGCTGAAAACTAATTCAGCATCAATGCCGTGTAACTACGATGATAATGATAGGTTGTTACTTCAGATATGTACGACAGCACAGCAACTAACTTTTGCAACTATTCTGACTAAGCTCTTATATATTCCCATAACAAGGCGTCAGCCTGAGTGAAGAACGGGCGATCATAAACAAAGTGTAAACTGGATGTGAGCACAGTGCACTTCCACCATCATAATAAGCACAGACTGCGCGGCATGTGTCACATGTTGCATCCATTCAGGCAGCGTGCAGCGCCAATCAGGATAATTACGAGTCAGTGAAATACAGACGATTATTGCAAAAAGTGATACGCATAGTCCCATCTGTTCTGCTCTGCTGAACACACACACCCACACCCACACACAAGTCCTGCCACAGGGGGAACGGTGAAATGGTTTGAGGCGTGTTTCCATTGCGGGCGTTGCTGATTTGTCCCGGTGTGATGTGATTGAAGACGAGCAAATGAGTTGAGAAAATTGAACAAAATATATAGATGTGATCCTGGTGAGCCCTGGTCGCTCACTTGGTGTTAAGGAAATAAAAGAGAATGATCTTTAACGTTTGATTACTTTTGACCTTGGTTTCAAAAACATGTATTTGCATGTGTTTGTAAATGCATTGGTTCCTTCTCAGAGCTATTGACTTTAAAGCTTGCTGAGCCGACCTGGGTAACACATAAACTGCACCACGGTGTCTCAGACAGAGGAAATCCTGCTGCTGCAGGGGAAAGCATGTAGGCAGTCTACAGTAAACACTCTTAGCTCTGATGGTTTCGAATACATTTACTGCCTTTCGTTTACCGTTTTGTCAATATTATCCCCGTGCCGTGTCCGCCTACACTTTACAGAGTAGCTTTTGGTATTCGACTAGCAGTGATGTGACAGGAGAGGGAGAATATGACCAAAGGGGACGCTTGGAGGTCTTGTAAGGTCAGCACATGACAGACACACACACACACACAGACTGAACTTAGAGGTCACTGTCAGCCTTTAGGCAAAAGCAACGCAGTGACCTGGTTTGTCAATGAGGAAGTGTTTTCAGCAGACACTATTGTGTGACAGGGACTGCTCCTTTTTATCACAGGTTAGACACTCATGCACAAAAACATGGCTGGCTGTGCACTGGACACACACACACGCACACACTCTTTACTCCTCCTCCATCTCCTTGCCTCTCTGTTGCTTCAGGCTCACATGTTAATGGATACCGGCTTGATCTGAATGAAACGAAATACTTAAGTGTGAGCTCAGGATTTGGCAGATTTGGCATTAACGAACTTATTAGCACGTAATTCTTAATTTTTTTTTCTGACTTTGACTGTTAGAGCTCATCACTCTGTGATCTTATAATTACTTTGTACAGAAAGTACCTATATGGATACCTTACTGTTGTTTCAGTGAGGCATAATGTTGTGCTTATAGTGAAAACAAGTCCACACGTGGTTCATTTGGTTTACGGTTGTTATCCTCGGTGCTCCACAACACTAATTCTGCAGGTTTTCAAGAGTAAATGTAATTGATACTAATATATATATCTGTGAAAAGATAAACAGCCATAGAGGGTCACATTGGTCCAAAATAGTTAAAGCATTCTGTTTCCACATAGTTTTCTCTGTCCTGTCAAATTCATAGCTGCAGTTTAGAATTTTTGATGCTTATATGTGCTGCAACATTACTGCACTGAGTGCAGAGAAACGTTTAAAGACACTGAAAGCAGCGTCTCATTAGCGGAAATAGATAAAGAAACCACTCATACATTAATACAACACATTAAAGAAATCACCCGGAAATCTTGCGCTGTTCTGCATAATTTAAAAGGCAATATAGTGTACAGGAACCAGCAGAGTGGAGTGAAAGGCCCATGCAGTGCAGGTCTTTCAATCTGAGAAAATAATCTGTTTCGGGTGGTGTGGCAGGAGGATGGTTTTTAAGCACATGTGGTGATCTGATCACTACAAGCTATCATACTTTCCTCAAACTTGTGGTCATTATTTATACTTTACTGTTATTATAATTATGAGCCGAATTAGAGAGGAGGACAAATTTTACAACTCTATATTTTAAAAACAAAACTGGATCCATGTAAGGAAAGTTATCAACCGAAATACTCCAGAAGAGAACAAAATATGTCCAGAAATGCACCAATGGCTGTTAGTGTTCTTTTACTAAGGACAACTTAAAGGTGCATTGTGGAGTTTTCTGAGGAATTAACACGTATTAATCACTGTTTTATTATTATTATTGTTATACATGTGTGCACAGGTTGTGACTTCACCTAAAAAATGAGCCATTCGCTGACTTTCTAGGTTGCCTATAACAGGCTGTATTCAGTTTTCTATGTGAAGCATACGGGTCCGATTCTCCGCTGTGGCGTTTCTGAGCGCTCCCGTCCTATACAGTGGCAGCAGTGTAGCTAGCTTGTCTCTCAGTCGCGGTACGTGACCCACGACTCGAATACATGACAATACACAATATTACAACATAAGGGTGCAGGAAAACAACACAGTGGCAGACCAGTCTCCTGTAGGCTACGTCGCGTCTGTTTTGCCCGATGGCCAGAATGCTCGCTCATGCGTTGGTTCGTGAGCGTATTCGGTCGGGTAACCTGAAACCTCACTGCTAGATGGGGCTGAAAATTGCACAAGGCACCTTCAACAAACACAACTGGAGGAGCTCAACATTAAGTGCACGGGGAGATGCACACCTCTGACGGTGATCTCATCATTTTCCACTTCCTGCCTCGGTCTTTGAGAGATTCTGAGGTTTGGTTGGTTGGCAGCTTTGGACTCTCAGAGGAGGCAGATGTTGGCTGTTGAAAGAGAGGGTAATGTATTGCTCTCTGTTGTGTTGTGTCCCCTATGGACAGACCTAATTTGCACCACACACACGCACAAATCATTCCTCCAAAGGACACATTAGCAGGGGACAGGGCACACCTTGTGTGTGTGTGTGTGCGCGCGGTTGATTTTACTCATGAGTATGTCATGGAAATACTGTGATTGCTCTAAATTTCCTTTCCTTTTCACACTGGCGATGTAACACCTGTTATGCAAAACACCACGTCCTGGATTATCCTGGTTGCCAGATCCCATGAATCACAGGCAGCACATTGTGTTTAGCCATTCAGGCGCTGCCCCCTCTGTTTTGTTAACCTCAATTGGTCGGTGTTAAACCAATCAAAGCAGCTCAGAAGTCAATCAAAACAAACTCAAAGTAAAGTCAGAACGGACAGTAAAGGGATCAGAATAGAGGCTGAGTTTATGGGATGAAGTGTTGCTCCTCTACAATGACTTACTCGTCAAGATTGCCTTTCTGTGGTTGTGTGACTAGATGGTTTTACCATATGTCTCTCCACCGTCATGGCTGTTACGGTGACTGTGCCCCTGGGACATAGTGGCTTAACACTACTTTATAGTCCCCGAGAACAAAAGGCCGACATGATCTCACAGACTCATAAAAGAGAACGACGGAGATAATGAAGGAGGGAGAGTTGAAAGAGACAGACCGGCGAGTACCAGCCCACTTCAGTGTCTTGTTCTCTTTCTGTCCTATCTCCTTCACCAGCTTTCTCCACAAGGCTTTTAATGGGGGGCATTAGAAAACTAAATCTGGTTGTAGTAAAAAGTTTTAAAAAATCTTGAGGTCTACCTTCCGAAATAAATGAGAAAAAACAATATTGGCTTACAAAAAAAGGAGAAAAAAACAAAATGAACTTGGCCGTGAGAAGATGAATCCAGATTTCATGTGTTCAGGGATTGGTGTTTCCTCACCACGTGCTGTGGAGCTTTTTTTTACGGGGTTGTCTCCTACATCACGTTTTTCGTGGAGAAAAAAAAAAGATCCAGTTAGTTTCACTGCCTCCCCCCGGGAGCGTTAGCTAGCTAACAACACCACCGGACGATGTGTCGTGATTGGCGATTGAATAACAATTCAATCGTGCATTTTAATTTGAACGTTTGCGTGAATTCTTGAGCACGTTTCCGTCTCCGCACCACTGCCTCCGCAGCCCACTAGATGGCGCTTAAAGTCACAGTGAGAGTAATGCTGCTGTCAGTTTCTTCTCATAGCTGAACTATAGCCGTCGGAGTGTGTGTGTGTGTGTGTGTAGGCAAGGAACATGATGGGAAGGATTGACTGTGTGTGCACAGTTAATTTTCTTTAACAAGCCTCAGTTGTAATTGTGGAAGTGTGCACTATGTTTGTGTGTAGAGCGGGAGAAGGAGGAGAGAGAAGGGGCATGTAGCACTCATCTAATTAGCATGTACTGTATGTGATGGCCTGGCCACACTTATGGTTTGCTAAACACACACACATACACTTGGACATCACCCATTTAGCAGGCAGTGCCAATTAATTGCATATGCACGTAGCTACTATACTATAAAGACAGAGGAGAGTCCGACTTTCCTTTTCTGGATATGAGAGGTTTTGTAGGCATGTATGAGGACCTTAAAATATTCCTTAGTTGGGCTAGTGGTACTATATATAACCGTACTGAGTCAGAGATAGATAAATAGATTTGTAAAGTAGCCCCAGGCCACATTTTCTACGCATAAAAGTGCAGAAATCACACAAGGAACTGTTTCCCATGCCTGAATTAGACACTGCAGATTCATATGTCCTATATTATGTATTCATATATTCTGCTATTAGATTGTTTACTGAGTCCTAATCATTGTGTTTTCATTATATCAAAACACGAATAATTTACGGAGAGCATTAGTGACAGCCAGTCAATGCATTTACATTCTGCACTGCCTCTAGTAGTTTTCACTGTTACTGGTGTTATTCAGCTTTCTGTCACATTATTATATACTCGCACAGGCAGCAATGCATGAATGGATGATGATGTGGAGGACAAAGGTCAATGAGTTAAGTATTATTGTGCTGACTGGCTTTTTGAGTCTAAAGAACTTGAGACATGTTGTATTTGACTGCTCTGTAAACAGCTCTTGTTCTGTTGATTTTCTGCTCCTCAAGTTGTGTTTTCTGCACGCAGTCGGTCAACGTCAGGTGACTTTCGTCACGTGACGTTTGTTGCTTTAGTCCCGTGACCTATGGCCGCAGTTTGGTTCAGATTAGGTTTTAAAATTACTTGGTTAGTTTTCAGAGACAAAACCACTTGGTTGGGTTTTGGAAAAAAAAACAACCCATCATGGTTTGGGTTACGCACGTCACATGACTTAACTTTCGGACATGAATTAACAACTGTCATTGACATATCAACTTTCGGTTTAAAGACGGGACGTGAAGTCCGGTCGCCTGGGTCAAGGTCCACTGCATGTTTGACCCACCCACCACCCCAACCTCCTCCAACTGCGGACTTTCTCGCTCTTTATGCTACGTCATCTTCCATTGTTTCTTCTAACGCATTTGCGTCTAAAAATACCTAAACATAAATGTGTGGATACCAGATCACAATTTCAATCTTTCCTCAGGAGTACTTCTCTTTTGCACTGACTGATTTCTGGTTTCAGAGTCACGGAGCATCAAAATAATATGTTCTGTAATGGTCCACACCTGTAGATAGTAATTCAAAGAAACTTGACCCAACCAACTCATTAAACCAGATATGTAGTGCAAGCAAAATGTGCAACAGAAGGTACTGAGTATGTGAACGTTAGGAAACGATAATAAAGACGAGCATTACATGGAGAGATATTCCGTCTTGTGATTGCAGCCTCTTAGACTGGAGATAATCTACACTTCAAAATGTTGTTTTCTTGTTTTTCTCTTTGCTGGAACATGACATATTTAATAGCCAGTGGCTAACTGCTCTGTTGCCATTCCACTTCATGTGTATGTACCCTGTTTGTGTGCGCACGTGTGTGTGTGTGTGTGTGTGTGTGTGTATGATTTGCATCAGAGGTGCAGGTTAAAAAAAAGGCTTCCATACTTCCAATATCAAATATGATTGTTTTTGACGAATCTTTGATGAAAAGACATTTAAATCAGTTGATTTTCTTTCTCAAAACTTAAAAATAAATAAAATCTGAGCAGAGGCTGAAGTGATCACTGTTTTGCTGCATGGAATCAAAACTTAGCTAACTGTAGCTAATTGCATGTAGATAACTTCTTCCTCTACTTGTTTGGCCTAACAGGCAAAGTTTAACAAAGCAATTACTGTCGAGATTTAATAACTTTTAACTCGTGATGACTTGCATTAAAATGTAAATTTCTGTGTGTGTTCGTGAATCACAGTGGAGCACACCTACTGTGCTGCACAGCTGGGGTGGACCAGTGTGGAAGAGAGTTCACAGAAAAACAAGAGCAAAGATAAAAAAGTAGAGGCTAAAAAACAGTGAGAGTACAGAGGGAGCTACCTCAGGACTTTATAGCAAACAGATCTGTGTGTGTGTGTGTGTGTGTGTGTGTGTGTGTGTGTGTGTGTGTGTGTGTGTGTGTGTGTGTGTGTGTG